>JAUZNJ010093630.1:0-22125 GCA_034780135.1 Jordanella pulchra
ACAGTCTTCTACATGCTTTGCAAGTGGAAAACCTGAAAAATCAACAGTGTATCAAATACTTGTTCTCCCCACTGTATCATGTGAAACCTTCTTGGAAAGTGTCCTTAGGTGTTTATGACAGCCTGGAAAAAATCAAATGGATGGTTTTGGTATCATCCAGCAAGAGTTCAGGGCCAAAGTTCACAAGGAAAAGCTTGGGGATTCCCTTCAAGGCTTTAGTGGATAGAGAGATGTCTTCCCAATCTTAGGCTCGTGGAGCTTTTACCACATCTTGATATTAACAAACCTAAAAAACTATCTATAAAACATTTAGAAACTCCTCAGGTTTTTCCAGCTTTCCTAATATATCTCTGCTCTACTTTGACAGACAAGCAAAAAAAAAAAAAAACACAAAATAAATGGGAAGGATTGTGAATCTCCTGCATCTGGATGACATGAAATGTGCAACTAGGTGGTGACATCATCTAACACCTTTTAGGACAGCCAATAGTGACGTCTTGATGAGGAGTTGGCAACAGTGGCCGGAAGTGACGTAACGTTGGGGAGTCTGCTTGGCTTTACAGCAGTAAACAATGAATTCTAATGCTCATTCAGACAACAAAGAACCTTTACATGCACTTTTTGTGCGAATGCCCTGTGCTGCCTTTATTTAAAGTTTTTCCAGGTCCGATATCGATCCCAATCACGGTTCCCGATCAGCCATCTACTAGCAAGGGCCTGCAGGATCTCTCGTTTACTGAGCCATTTGCTCCTGTTAGATTTGTGTCGGGACTGAAACACAGGTGGTATCTCAGTTTCTCTGAGGGAACAAGTTTCTTTAATTTAGCATTATTCAGCAGCATAGACACAACGTTTGCCGACGTTAATGTTCAATAAGCGCAATCTCAAACCTCTACCAAACTCAAATATACATCCACTCCACCAAATAACTAGCTCCTACCCAAACAGAGCTGAAGCAGCGCAGACTATTTGTCTACCCAACATGAGGTCGAAAGTTGCAACTTGTTCTAATAAAAGGAGTTTTTAGAGATACTGCTAAGACATGACACTTTAATTGGTAAATGTAGTTCGTAATGGTGGCCAAAACACCTAAGATCCTAAGTAAATGTATCAAATATCATCCTTTGCTCATAGTTTGCATGTTGTTATAAACCTAACCGGCAATTTATACTTTAGGTTTCCAACAAAAATGACACAATACTTTCAAAAACTAGCTTTGATGTCAATCATCCCCTTTGTGAGATGCCCTTAATTTAGAGGGCATCAGAATTCGAGCTGTGAAAATGCCTCTAAAACAAGAAACTACATGAACACCTGGAACATCTGTCAGTGACCAATGCTGTGTTTATAGACCATGATGTATATTGAAATATAAAAAATGTGTGTAAAACTCATATCAGCAATATTGAATTAAACCACGATATATATTGATATTTAAAAATTGTCCAGCTCTAGGCTCTATAAATATGAAAACATGCTAAATATTTAGCAACTTAGCAAATTATTGCTAATTAAATAGCAAAATGTACTTCTAAGGGGATTAGGAGAATTTAAACCAGGTGAAGATAAAACTGCCAGTTTGGGGTTCTGGCTCTTTTTTCTATTTTCACTCGCCTTGGTTCTGTGGTTTAAGTCTCTGTCTTGAATGCGGTGGTCCTTCATTAGAATTTCGGTTCCGTCAGGACATGCATCCGGCACAATAGGGTATCCAAGTCTGTGGCTGTGTCTGAACGTGCACCCTAACCCTTAAACCCCTCGATCACTATATAGAGCAAGGACTAGTTAATGGACTTATAGTGAACTCAGTTAACTGACCGTTTGGATTGATGATCACTACTTATCCGTCCCCGTATGTCATGTAACTCCGCCTCCTCGCACGTTGGCTGCGCCATCTTTGTTCCGTCTCGCCATCAAAAGCAATCCCATCTTTGCGAGGAGAGGTCTCGCAAACTGTTCTGAAATATATCTGCTCATCTAGTGACCATGCATCACCACTGCCTGTCAAGGTGCATTGTGGGAAATTTTAAGTCTTCTACTTTTTCATTCACGAGACGTTCAGACGCTCATTTAAAATGGCTTAACCACTGTGTGTGTAGGGGTTAGAGCAGATGTTCTGACACAGTCTGCGAATAAGTCATACTGACTCGCTATGCTGACCCCTGAATAAGGGAGCCGCCGAGAGAACACAAACAAATGCTTCTCTAACTTGGTTCTTGTTTTCAGAATGTTTAAGAGTCGATTCGTTGCACCCATTGCAACATCTCAATGATTGCTATTAATCGGTTCAGCCCTAGTATTGAGCTTTAGATCAAAGGTTTTTTTTAGGTGTCTGACCTGCTGATCTCCAATCAGATCCAGTCATTATAAAACAGGCCGGTTCTACTCTGTGGCTGATTCTACCCTGATCCGTTGTGTCTCTTATCAGATGTGATCTTCTTTGTTACAGTGCAGCCATGGGACACAGAGTAGGCTGAACAGGACGGCCTAGCTAAACACATCTGTCGTAAGTATCAGTGAGAGGAAACTCCAATAAATACACTGATATCACATTACGTTCGAAGCACCTTCGTATTGTAACAGTTTATTTTCTAAGTTTCCCCCGTTTAAAGTCATTATTGGATTCTAAAGAGTGAGCTGCCTGGTTTCTTTAAGGCTTCCCACTGTGGCGTATGACATGGCCACGGCCTCATCAAGAGCAGAGACTAGCCATAACCACAGACACACATCACAGCTCCATGCCATCGGTGAGTCCAAGCACGTTAAGACATGAAATCAAGGCTGCAAAACATCTTCTATTTCCTCACTCTTTCCTTAATGTGCTCCTTTGTAGTTTCATGTGCCAAACTCAAGAGGAAGAAGAGCGTTTTTGGGGCTGCAATTTATGTGGAGGTGACAGCAGAGGGAGAGACCCGGCGCACGACAAAATCTCACAGCTCCTCCAACCCAAAATGGGACGAGCGGCTCACTCTGTAAGCATCTTCTGTTTCCCTCTGCTCTCCTGCTCACTCTGTTTCTTTGCCCTAATGTGATCCTGATGTGTTTTGTAATGTGCCGAGAAATATTCAGCAGGATTTAGGCTCATTTAAAGATGCTATCAGAGGAGCAGCTGGTATTTTTCTTGTTTCCACCATAACTTTCTTTAAGCTCACCTAAGGCCTGTTTATACCGTTTACTGAAGAAAAAAAACAACAAAAACCAAAAGGCTGCAGGAAAATTACAGCTTTGAGGAATTCTAAGTACTATTATACAAGAACCCTCAGGTTGCTCATCTGATATTCATTTGAAAAAACGACAAAAAAAAAAAAAACTACAGGGGTTGTCTGAAAGCACACAGGCCTCTTTGTACTGTCCCACAACTAGAACTAGCAGCACAAATGTTGCAGCTCTTTCTGCGATGGCCTTACTGCAAACCAGAAACAAGTCACTGCTGATAGTAAAGGGTTTAAACAGGGCAGATCGGGCTGCAGTGTTTAGAAGTCCCGTGTGCATCGGGGATGTTTTGCAAGGCACTCTGGGTCCTTCTCATGACTTTGAAGCTGTAATGTAAGATCTTTCTCTTTGGGCCAATGTGCTCGGTTCTAAAAACAATGGCCGCACTGTGTTGCGCTCGTTTTTTCCTTGTCAGAACTCAACGATTCGACATTATGCCAGATAGGACTCTTATCTCTTCATGATTATCTCTGTTTGTTTGGTTGTTTTTCTTTTGGGTGGGGTTGTAGATAGATTGAACCGCCTCTTAATAATTGTTTTATTTGTAAAATGTTATGGGATCACACTAGCTGTCTAAAAGCTTCAACTGTTTAAACATTGTCTAAATAAGTAATAAATAACAGATGAAATCACTTGTAGTGTTATTAACGGTAGTAGTGAGAAGGAAAAGCCCCGAGGGAAAGAAAAAGCTCCATCCTGTGCGTTTACCGCTTTCCTCCTTTTGTAGCTAAGAGACTTTGGTTTTCTAAGAAGTGTTTTTTTTTTTTTTTTAGGACTGTTACGCCACACACGCAGGTGGATTTCAAGGTATGGAGCCACCACACCTTGAAAGCAGACGCTCTGCTGGGAAAAGCCACGCTGGATCTCACTCAGGCACTGGAACAACACGACAGAAAATGTAGGATTTTAAGACTCGTGAGACGACATGAACAGAAACATGACACTGTGATGGATGTGTATGCTGTTTAGAAATACGATAGCAGATTAACTTCTACAAGATTAGACTGGCTTGGCATTGGAACAACTAATTCTGCATAGATAAATAATTTGGCTATTTGGGCTTCATGTAAGGAGAACCTCCGATGGGGGATAATTGCTGAGTATTGTGATATCACTTGCGATATATGAATTAATACTTCAGGAATCAGGAAAGCGTTCAATGCGCCTCACTCTTCCATATTTTGTTGTTATTGCCTAATTCCAAATTGCCAATAATTTAGCCTTTCGTTTTAGGAAAAATATCCTCTTTATTCAAAACAAACTTCAGGTTTTTAAGAAAAGGGCTGCTTATGAAGTAATTAGGGGTGCACTGATTACAGGTTTCAGGTTTCCGACCTGCTGATTTTGACCGATTTCTTCTTTTTTTTTTTTTTCTTTTTTTTTTAACTGACGGTGTCAGTTCGCAAGATATTTCAATCTTCTCTTATTTAAAAGAAGAAAACATTTCCAATGAAACAATAAAAACTTCTGAATTAACTGCTCTCAATTATAAATTAAAGTTTAAGGCATTGACAGTGGGTGGTTTTCAGACCTTTATGGAAGTAGATCTGGCTGGTGGAAAATGTTGGTTTCTCATCTAAGTATCAACTGATCACGATCTCCCAAAACTCAAGGAAATTAAGGCTGATCGGTGCACCGCTAGAAGTAATGGTTAGTCGATTAATACGAGTAATCAACTTTATATTAACTCATTAAACGCTCCACAAAGCTAGAGCTTTGTGGATCCCTTTCTGTTTTGGTCTGTGTGGTTATATGAAGATGATAATGGAGATGAGTCACATTTCCTCTCATTGGTGATTTAATGTACTCAGCATGTGGTGCAAAGTACCTTTGTTTGTAGAACGTCGTCTGAATTGAAACCACAATATCTCCAAATGCTGTTTTTTGGTGTTTTTTTTTTACAAGGTAGTGACGCAAGGCTCCACACACTTCACTTTGATATGCAAAGGACTGTAGACGCAGCAAAGCTAAGAACGTTCTGTGTAGCTGGACGACAGAGGGGAATAAGTGCAAAATGACAGACGGAGAGAGAACCGGAAAGATGGGATTAGTCCTCCAGGCAGGCAGAACATTAAAGGCGGGATAGAAGCTACGGCAGGCCGAGAGTAGGACAGCAGTACATCGTAGACGCCTGTCAGCTAGAGAGAGCTAGCTGGAGCCTCTAGAGGCACAAACCCTGCTGGCTCGTGCTATTTGCCTCACTAACTGCACCTCGCTTAACTTCACACCTGCTGCGAAATTTACATTTGGTGTGAACGTGCCCCAATTGTTCTGCATTTGTACACATTCTGTGTTTAGTTGGCACTGAAACTCTGATTTAACAGGTGTTTTTTTTTTTATTTGGTCTTTAAAAGTCTTAAATTTAACTTCTGAAAACTTATAGGACCCCTCCACTAATTAAAGACAGGTTCAACTTATCAATGTACGTGAGCAGACCGCATCATCGATCAGAGTTCTTGATTAAGCGAGGAGGCATGTCATGATAAAGCTCATGGCATGTCATGATAGAAAGCAAGGAATTCAGAAATTTGATAGAGAAATAGAAGGGAAATACTGGGGCAGACACCTGGGGAACAGTTGGGGCTTGATTCAAGCTGTTCTGTGGAAGAGCTGAGCTCAAATTAAGACATTATAGTAAATTATTCCTTTCCTAGAATATCAGTAACTTTCATACAGATGTGTAAAGATGAAAAGCTCATTTCAGTCCCAGTAGTAATGGAGTTTTGTGCTCTCCTTAAAGCAGCTCCTTCTCCATGTCCTCAGCTCTGACATGCATGTATGAGGATGTATGGTTTCTTTTATTTGCAGCGCCCCCTGGTGCTGGATGCAGCAAAGAGGACACATAGACTAGAGTTGGCCAGGTCTTTGTGCTCTTTAGTGTACACTACTCTTACAACAGATTTATAAAGATAGAAACCAGACTCTGAGATGTTTTTTTTTTCCTTTTAATTTTCTTTTTGCTTTGGTTGCTTCAATTACTCTCAATTTTCCTCAACTTAAAAATGTCCTGATAGCATCAGTGTGTAACTAAAAGCAGTTTGAGGAAAATGGTGCTTAAAAAAATGAATGAAGGCAAAGTCTAGCTTATAGAAATAAGAGCTTGAGAGCTATAATATATGTCCAGATGTATGGCCTATGTACATATGCATCTCTCTTCATTTCTTTGTCTTCTTATCTGTGGAATCGTCTTTTTTATCTCTAGTTTATAGCTAGCCTTTTTTTTTTTTTTTTTTTTTTTTCCAGATATAGCTCCTTAAACAGGGAGGTTCAAACTGAGTCCAGGGGCTTTTTTTTTTCTTTTGTCCATCCTCAGACCGGATGTAATGGTAACCCAATTTTAACAGGAATACCGTTGGGGAAAAAAACCTGTGTATATTTATTTAGTACATTTTCAGTTAAAGTTTACTTAATAAGCAGCCTGTTATAAAAAATCTAAAGCAAATATTGGTAAATAAAACCAAAGCTTTTTTTTCCTGAAATACAAGGTAGACCGAACTAGAGCGAAAAGCAAATGTTTGGATTTGAATCTTTGGATCTCTACAAGGACAAACATATTTTTACACCAGTCAGGAGGTGAAGCAGATTAATGATGTATTGATGGCAGTGTAGCCTCTATGTGTTGGAGTTTATTTTGGTCACGGGCTGCATCCTGTACAAACTTTCTCTGCTCCATTCATCCGTTTCTCCTTTCTTTCTAGCATCTTTGCTTGTTTTTCTCCTGTTATATTTGGAGGGGGGGCACTCATAGTCTGCTGCAGGTCAGCAACACAGCTGTGCTTTTCTAGGTTAGAAAAAAAAGCCTGGTTCTGGTTTTCAAATCGAACTGATCAGTCGTTGAGGAATCTTCCAAACCTCCGTATGACCACCCCACCCCCGCCCTCTCTGTCTGCTGGTGGCAGCACACCTGAGTGCGAGCGCATGCGACTCAGCGCGAGTCTGTGTTAAAGTTCGAAGCCTGCGTTTTTCATCCAGCACCTCATTAGAGAAAACTGATAGCAGATGAGCGACAAAGTAGGTACAGAAATAGCTGAAGATGTGATCTGCTGATACTTTGAGAAGCTAATACATTAATACGTGTTGTGGGTGGGGGTTACATTGGTGCGGTGTGGATAACGTTGGGGGAAACACTGCATGGGGAAAAAATACAATCTTCATTTGGAATAATTCTCGAGTTCCTGATTTGAGTTTTAGCAGCTTGAACAATCAGTACTTAGACATGTTTTACTTAAAAAAAAAACAGACTTGCTGTTGTAGTTTTACTTTAGGTTATTGAAGAATCGGATGCAGAGTAAAACAGGAGGCGGGAAATGGAAAAACAAGAACTATAAATCATGAGCTTTCATTTAAGATCAGAAGTAGGTGCCCTCCTTTCTGCCTGAATCTAATCCAACGGCTACTTCTCCAGTCTAAAGAGTTATCCTAATGTGTTTTTGAAGGCAGCAGAACCTACATTGAAGACATGTAACATCATAATCTCATTCTAAATGGATTTAGCTGTGTGTTTTGTTTTTTTTTTCTTAGTAGTTGTGATCCATCCCTCCATTCTGCAGCTTTGTTTGTGCTCAACAGTGGAAAACGTGAAGGAGGTGCTGAAGCTGAACGGGGAGCAGAAGGGGGTTTCCATGCCTGTTGGCGAGCTGACTGTGTACCTTGATGGCCTGACTGTCTCTGACCAGGAGGAACTGGCACCGCTGACCAATGGCAGCGCTGCTAACGGCGCCAGTGAGCTCCCTAGTTATGTTAGGGGTGTGTTATGTTACATTAAGTCAAACATTCATCCTGCACGACATCTACAAATGTATTAGATACGCTGTTGTAAATAATCGTAACTAAACCCTTTTAGTAAAACTGATCTGCAAATTAGACTCTTGAACGCTGCGTCTCCAGGCTGAAATAATAGAGATTTATTTATCTGTTTGACCAGAAGTCCAGCAGAATGGTGACGCCATTCATGAAAATGGAGACTCCTCTTCCTCTTCTTCAAGGGCTGCGAACAGGTATTCGCTATAAACACATCAATCATACGTTAGTCACGTTAGAAAAGGGTTTTAAGTTTAGTTGAATTTTCATGATGATGATGATGAAAAGAGGAAAATATTTTTGTTGGTGTCAGCATTAACCTCAGGCTGTCCTCTCTGTCAGGAGGGTGTGTGTTGATTGGATTTGAAACTAGAGTTTCGTCTTTTCATTTTTAGCCTTAAGAAAATGAAAAACACCTTGATCCATTTCTTTTGAAAATAGCTGATGCTGCAACATTTTGCCAACTACTTTGTGTGGGTGGGCAAAGACCCTCCCTGCTTTGGATATTAACATAATATGATAGTAAAGTCAGTTTGGTGTTTTGCAGAAACATCCATAACCCTCGAACCTAATAGCTTTATATTCTGTCGCATTCTGTCAGTGACAAAAGTGATGATTTAAATCAGGGATTTCCAGTCGGGGCGTCCTTGATCAACCATTATGGCGTCTTTAGATCCACTACTGGAATTAATCTATAAAAATAAACATTTATGTTTAAGTGCTTCAGGACAGGAAAGCATCACTTAAAAATTGAAAGGAGAAAAAAAAGCTGCTTTGGTGGATGCATTTTTTAAATATTTCTACATTATTAGTGAAGTGATTTGTGTACTCAACCAATAGTTTGAGTCATGAGTCGACTTTTGTGGGTCTTTGTGGGTTAGAAGAAAAGTTTGGGGAATCTCCGTTTCTGTTGTTTCTCAGATTTAAATGTTGATACTTTTAAGATTTCCTTCAAACGTACAAAGAAACGGTAACACATCAAAATATTGAAAAATAGTGATATTTAATGAAACTCATGCATACAACAGCTGCGTTGGATTTTCATGGGAAATCTGATTAAAATGTTCTTTCTTATAAATGTGATCATCTCCGTGATACAATATTTAGTCATTTAAGCTTTAAACAGGAAATAATTCTGCTCCAGACTCCTTAATAAGACCCAGCTGATGTAAAACTGCTGTCAGAATGTCATCATGAAACGAAATGAAAAAGAAATTCATCTTTTGAAAAGGATTAAATCTCCTAAATTCCCATTTTTCTGCACAGAATTTACTATGCATGTTTAGAGAAAGTTCAAACAAGCGTTCAAATGAAAGGGAACAAGAAGGGAAAGTTTGTCAACTAAGTTTGAGGGATGAAGACACGGCGTGGAGTAAAGAGTGACAGGAAATGTGTTTCAGTACATTTTTAAGTTATTAACACACCAATAATTTGATGTGTGGCAAATCAGAAAATAAAACTTTGAAAACTCAACAAGAGAGAAAGTTTGGGACGAGAATGAGTTAAACTGTTTTATAAGCACTAGATATGAGTGAGTCTACATTTTAAATAGAGCTTATGTGATAATATAGTTTATGATCCTACCCTCGTTTTCCCCTTAAAGCACCATGAATGGAGCAGACCTGGGCCAGCGGTCCGGTTCCTGCTCAGCCTCCAGTGGTGCAGATGGTCTGGTGCCTTCCAGCTCCTGCAGCCCTTCTCTCCATCATGCCCCCAGCCTGACTAATGGAAATTCAACGGCCAACTCCACCCCAGTGCACCACTCTCTAGACAGCGACCCAGACACCAGAATGGGTGAGTTTAGTCTCTGTGTCCAACAGTAAGAACATAACGTTTTACCCTCATTTATTTTGCAAAATCAATCTATAAATATGCAGTTTAGTTATTTAGTAAAGGGCAGGAATGAGGCAGCGATCAACCCCTCAGATGCTGCGTTTTTCTTCTATGCACAAACGCATTCTGCTTCCAGTAGACCTGAGTTAATGTTCTTCATGGTTCATAGGGTTGTAATGAAGTGTAGAAGAAGAAGAGTAGATTAATTTTCATTAAGTGAGTTCTGCAGTCTCTGCTGCTCTCAGCACCTTTGTCCAAACACCCAGGAGAGATTTAAAGTTGAGGAGAGCAGAGTGCAGTAAGCTGCAGAGCTGCTCTACGCTAAAGAGGGATGAATGGACAGAAATGATTTCATTTAGGCTGATTCTCAGTAGAAATTCACAGCTGCTGATCAGCGGGTGTCAGTCCTTTAGGATAGTTGGGATTTATTGGCTCATTCAAGCTGTTTTTAGTTTTAACAAGATGTTTTTAAAGAGGTCCGATTCAAGATGTTTTTGTTGTTATTTTGAAATTCTGGATCTGGATTTTTATCCTGGATTTTATTACTTAACATAACATTTTTTTTAATCCATTTCTGTAACATTTTAACATAAAGATGACAAATTTTCTACCAAAACATGGTTATTGTTCTTTGATTAATTTTCTTATATAACTAAAACATAGCAGTCGGACCGGCTGGTTGGGTTAAAACGGCTCTGCTGCTTTTTTCTCTCTCTGGATCGCCTCCCACTGCTGCAGTGACTCTGGCTGCAGATGTTTTGGTTTGTAAGGGTTATAATCCCAGACATAAATATTGGTGCATTTAGTATAGCCCTGTGTGGTTAAACTAATGCTGCCCACAGGGCTGATGTTTAAAAAAACCCAAAGAGATTAGAGACAGAGAGCAGAAGGCCTTGATCCAAACCCAAATACCTGCCATTTATTTCTGCTTCCCTAAAATGAGACAAACAGCAGTTGTTGCTTCCACCGTGTTCTTAAGGACATTTAGAGCTCCGCCTGTGACCAACCATGAATTTGCTCTCCCAGAGTGTGAAATTCACTCTCTAAAAGATGCTTCACGTTGGCAGGATTTATACTTATGAGCTAGACTGCTGGTCCAACATTGTCCTCAAAGCTTCGATTAATAAACCGCATTCATTTGTTGCCTCTTTCTGCAGTACTAGTTGTAATTTATTTACAGTTATTTGGCTCTTTCATCTCTTTTCCTGTATGTTTTCCTCTCCCTCCGTTTCCTGCATTATCACACAAATGTTTAGTTAAAGAAAAACTTGTAAGGAAGAAATCTATCCAAAAAAAAAAACAGTTACATTTTGTACAATTGGTTCATTTTATCCCTGTCTTCTGCGTCTTCTTCTTTGACGGCAGGAAAGTAGGCAGTTCTTAGAGGCTGGTATTCACGCTGTTACTGGTGCAACTTTGCTTCTTGAGCTTCTTATTTCCTTCTGAATCTCATCAATGTTTTTTTTTTTTGCAAGTGACTTTGCTTAAAGCGATATTATGTTTCTAGACAGACTGTCAGGCATGGTTGTTTTGTTTTACTTAAAACTTTGTTTGATTTAGTTCAATATGTTTTTTTTTGCTAAGTTAGTCGATAGTTAAGGTGCAAACAGAGTAAAAGCTAACTTGTCCATTTTTCTCATCTATCTGCAGTCAATGGAAACTCCTCTGAGACTGTTGCCAGGCAATCTTCAGTATCTAGAAGGGAAGCACAGCCCTCTGCAGGTGAAAATGAGGAGAGCACTCTAGATGCTTCCCTGTCGAATGCTGAAAACTCACCAGCCAGCTCCTCCCGGCGCCCTCCAGCTTCCGCACCTTCTCCAGCATCGTCTCTCGCTGCTAAACCCACCGATGGCACCACTGCTGTTTCAACCACGTCAGCCTCTTCAACACAGGGGGCTACCACCCTCACAGCATCCTCATCATCCTCCTCTTCCTCCCCGGCGCCAGGAGAAGCGAGTGCTTCAGGAGGTGGAGGCAGTAGCAGCAGCTCAGCAACAACTGACGGGGTGAAGCCCAGGCAACAGGCCCCTAATGCTCCAGCAGCAGATCCTCTTCCACCAGGGTAAAAATCCCCTCTGGATGCTAAGATTGTAGCCAGAACCGTCTGACATCACTGCTGCAAGCAAACTTTATTCTATAACTAGATATAGTGACGTATTTTTATTTTTTTTTTTCAGGATGAAAAAATATTCTATCACTTGCGTTGACAGCACTTTAAACTTAATCGTTTTAGAGCAAAGGCTCTGTACCAAACCATTTATAGCTTTATCTGCTCCAAGAAGGAAGTCTGTGAGGTTTAGAACAATGTTGCTTTTTTGCCAGTTTTTTTAATCTAAAAAACTAAAATTGGATTATGTCGGCATGTATCTAAAATCTTAGATGGAAGCACCGATTAATTCTGCTCCTGCATTTAGTCCGTTCAACTTTTCTAACCCTATCCTGAACATAGAGCCCCTATGATCACGACAGTAGCTCAGTGCCAAGTGGACACATTTATTGTATTTTATACAATAATAGAATAATCCCTTGTTTAACCTTAAAGTTGAATTGATTGGTTAAAACTAAATGGTTCATTTGTTCTCATACCTGTTGTTGACTCCACTTCTTTTTTTAAAAGCAATTTAACTTGAACAAGCATCTTAAGTACAAATAATGTATCCAGTTAATATCAGTGGCAGCCAATAATAAAAGCTACAATATCTGTGTTGCATCATAAATAAAAAAGATGAAATGAGTATCCATGTAAAAATGTTATGGGAAATTTTGAAGGTTTAACCCATTAGCAGCTCATTCCCAGAAAAAAAGTTTGACTTTTCCTTTTAAATCAGTCGTGTCCAGACTAGAGATGCAAGGTATCGATTAATGAATTATTCTAAAGTTGATTGACCTCACATATATATATATATATATTCACTAATGATTCACTGACAAGCAGAGATTTGCTTAAACCTGAGTGTTCTCTTGTATCAAGAGGTTTTTTTTTTCCATAAAATGAAGAAATAAATCAGTATTTTTATTTTGCTGTATACTGAATTTTAAAAAAAGTTCACATTTTAAAAGGAATGTTGAAACTTGGCTCCATTAACACACTGACACTGACTGTTCTGTCATCACATCCTCATCTATCAAGCACAGCAGGTAGGTCAGCACAGCTAAATAGGCGCTATTTAGCCAAACACTTAAGGAGTTTATCCAGTGTTTATATTTCCAAACAGAACCACACAAAGTTCAGCATAAATAAACCTTGACCGGACTCTTGCTCCATTAATGTTTCTGCTCTAGTGTTACTTTGTTTGCAAATATCAGTGAGGTTCTGCTTCAGAAAGAGCATTTGATCGAGCAAATTTTAATCTAACAAACCATTAATCGACAATCATAAATTGATTATTTGTTTGCATCCCTAATCCAGACAAACGTTTGAGTTTGTGGGAGACCTAAAAGCCTTACTGGTTTAATGTTTATGATAATCCATGTGTTTCAGATGGGAGCAGAGGAAAGATCCTCATGGGAGAACCTACTATGTTGATCACAACACCAGAACTACGACCTGGGAGAGGCCACAGCCCCTACCTACAGGGTGAGTGTCCACCTTTTACAGTCATCTTTTCGCGTCGGGCTAAAATAACAGCTAGCCTGTTAGCTATTCAGACTGAGACCGGAACCTTACTTGCTGTTTTATGTTGCTCTCAAACAACGACGCGTTTAAAATGCAACGATGACTCTTATAATGGCGAGGAAAACCTAGCCGCCCTTCAGGCTTATAATACGCTGCATGCCTGGTAAAAAATGAAACTGTCCACTTGTTTTTGACTAGTGTCACAGGCAATTTCCACATTTCTGTATGAATGAAAAGGAAAAAATCCGTCCAACAATAATTTGAGCATATCAACTAACTGTTTGAGAAGTGTTTGCTGCATATTCTGCTAGTTGTGGTTGGCTCCTGCTCTTGTCTTCACAGCAGCCACCCCTCTTTCTCCCCTTTTTGTGTCTTTAGGGAAGCGATAAAAATAGATTACCATCCTTTCTTCCTTGTCGGTTGATGCATCCATACGCTGAGCAAGAGATTACCATGTTTGAGTTGTTGTTTTCAAGGTAACATGGAGAAAAACTGCAATAGCTGCTGATCGATTTCTACGTATGAGCGGTTTGTTTTACTGTCCAAGGAGGAGCAGTGATGGCATGATGTATTTGGGAATCCAACTGATTACAAAAGGATAATAGGATTACCTCCATTTATGGATCAAAACTTTTGTTCCAAAAGCTGCTTTGGAATTTATTGAGCTTTAAAGTAAGAAAAGGCATCAGATAAGTTCTGATAAACTTTAATGTGTGTTCGAGAGAAAGTTGGTGAATTTAAACAATTATTAAAAGTAGTTTCACATCTGTTTACTTTTACATCTTTTTGATCAGTTTTATTGGTAACATATGACCCGACGAACTGTACCTGGAGACTCAAAGATTGAGTTTTTGTCTTGATGTTTACTGATCTCTAGATAGTTTTTGCAGTGTAGTGCCTGTTTTCATTCCCATGCCAAGATGATCTTAAACACAAGTCTAACTTAACCAGGAACAAACGAAGGAAATGATGATGCAGCTGCTCAGTCCTTGTAATTGTTACCGTCACCAAATGTTTCTTTCTTCGTTTTGTAGATCTGAGGCTCATGAAAACTGAACCTTTCAGACTTTAAGGCTTAGCTGGTAGTGAAATCAGTCAGATTAGAAGTAACAAATACTGCTTGCCTTGCACCTCATGTCACAAATATTAGAGCCTGTCTGATCTGCATCAGATTATAAAAAGTGGATCCATGCTTTCTTTCAGCCTTGCTTTGTTTACTGTTCCAGTGGTTTTCCCATGTCTTGTGTGTGGATAGTGAGAAAGGCCCACAGGTGTGTCTGACCAATTTCTTCACGGTTACTGAGGTCAGACACACCTGGTTGAATCAGTTCATCCACTAGAGAAAGACAAGAAACTAAAATAACTTTATTACTACATATGACCATAAGTTTGATATTCTGTTGAATAGTCGACCAGTTGTTCTTTGTCTCCATTCCTATCATTCAAATCTCTGTCATGTTTCCAGGTGGGAGCGTCGAGTGGACGATCGGGGTCGGATCTATTATGTTGACCACAACACCCGCACCACCACCTGGCAGCGCCCCACTATGGAGTCGGTGCGCAACTTTGAGCAGTGGCAGAGCCAGCGCAGCCAGCTGCAGGGAGCTATGCATCAGTTCAACCAGAGATACCTCTACTCTGTAAGCAGCTGCACTCTGCTCCAGCCTCTTAGGTTTAGGTCCTGTTGTGTGTCGATGATTTATGAGGCACTGTGGCTTTCCTAATTCCTGGGAGGGAGCTACTAGCAAACATCAAGTCAGGTCATAAATATGTACCTGTTTATGTGTATCTATATCTAAACCACAACAGATCCTTTTCTTTGTAGTAAAATAAGTAACTATCCTTTTCAAATGTGTTTTTTTTCACTGAATTCACATTTTAAAGAATATCTTTCATTAAAAGCATGAGGTTAGCCATGGATCTAGATTTGCTGTTTTTATGATTTCTACACCTTCCACCCTATCCATTCAAAACAAGCTAATGGGTTAACAACAAATAAGTGAAGGTGTTAGATAGTCCTACTGGTCACTAGTTTCTAGTTACTGCCTTCCTCCTTAACAAACACTTTCTGTTAATTAATATGTATTAATCGCTGTCTTTACAAATCCAGAGCAAAAAGGAGGTATTTTCTTGGAGCAGAATTACTTTATTAACACAATCAGCTGCATTCATAGGGAAGATTTTTAAACTTCCTCCTTTTTTTTTTTGTCTGTTCGATCACATCCCGATGGTGTTGATCATAAAGATGAGCTTAGATCCGAGCTGTATCCATCGTTAATTTAACCAGTCTACTCATATCTTTTATTGCAATGTTTTTGTTGTTGTTACTTCTCCCTTTCAGCAGACTATCTGTTGTCGAGCTGTTGTTGGTTTCAGCCTGAATTAAAACCCCAGAACAAGAACTGTTTACTGCCTTAGAATCTGGGATCTTTGCAGTTTTCATGTATCGTGTTGAGCTAAGATCATTCTAATAAGTAGTAGTAAAATCATCAACTTAAACCACCTTTTTCACCGGGAAGACACAGTTTCTCTGTTTCTAGAGAGATTTCTATCCTCCATCTGTTTCCATCTTAAAAAAAAAAAAAAAAAGATTTTAATGCAAACTATGAATTTTTAGGCATCTATGATGTCTGCTGAGAACGATCCTCTTGGCCCTCTACCTCCTGGTTGGGGTAAGTTCAACATCCCTCTGCATTATGTTCACAGTTAAAGAAAAATCCACTAAAGTGAACCAGCAGATGATCGAGCCACTGTTTCTCCTTCTAGGGAGTATTCTGTATCTGGAATCTAACTTCATGTCTTTCTGTTTGATAAATACCTGTAGAGAGGCGCGTGGACTCTAATGACAGAGTTTACTTTGTGAACCACAACACCAAGACAACACAGTGGGAAGACCCTCGAACCCAAGGGTGAGTAAAGTACATGTGGTCCGTGTCAGGAAGCGAATCGGATGCAAAGGCTTTTTCTATATGTTGTGATCTAATCTGAGGGATCTTTGAATCCACCATGTTTGAACATTTTACAGCTAGATGCATGTAGATGAGCTCAGAATAGACAGTACCTTTTAGTCGCTGCTTTTCTTTGGAATAGCTCGAGGAGTAGATTTATTTCTTAATTTCTGTTTTAATGTTTCATCTTCCTTCAATCATTGATCTAACAACATAGTTGCTATGTGATATTTATTTCTCCATTTGTGACTTTATTAAGTAATATTAGAGGGACATTTGCTCCAATATTCCTGCAGCAAAACAAAATCCATTCCAATGCTGCAATATTGAAAAACCTGTAAATAAATAAAAAATGTTTGGAGTGTTAATTCGCTATGAGTATGCAACGGTTGAGTTAACGTTTACTACTTTTTTTGTTAGGTTTATATTTTCTTTTTAAATAACTTTCTATTTTAAAGAAAAAAAATCGGAATATTTTATCAGATTTCGTTTGGGGGACTAAGTTATGCAAATTGCATTATTTCATCTCTTTTTACAATTGTTAAAGCAGTAATTATGTGAGTGAGATCCCCTTTTGTTGTTTATTGGGCAGTCGCAGAAAAAAAAACGCTTCTTAAGTTAAAACTTTCTCCCCACCTATAGACTGTAAGAAAAGAAAAGGAATTTCTGTAAATTATAATGTCAGAAATAATTCACATTGAAAAAGTAAAAAATCGAATCTAAACTTTTAGTTTGAAAAAATAGAATAATTTGAAAAATAAATCTGAAGAAATAGAATTTGAATATATTTGAAAATAGATATATTTATTGAAATATAAACTGAAAATCTTTTTAACAACTTAAAAAAAAACAGAACTGGAAAATAAATGTAAAATAAAGGCACTGAACTTTAAAAAAATTATGGTTGAATTTTTGCATTTTTAACTATTTTTTTCTTTCTTTTTTTAACTTCCATGCATGTCATCTGCTTACAGTGATATGTCTATATTTAATCAAGGTTGACAGTTAGATTGTGTTTCCATTTAATCTCTAACTCTGGAAGTCTTCTTAGCCTGAAAGGAACAGACAGAACAATTGGAGCAACTGAAGAGGAAGTTTTCCCCATTGTTGTTTTTTTTTCAGTTTAGCAGAGTAGAGAGAATTTCCTCTGGTCTAGATGTATTAGTTCAACCAAACATCTCCTCTGTGATAAAAAGTAATAATGATTGACCAATCACAGAGTCTCAACTTTTAAAGATGCTCCTGAGTCCAAGTCAAATACTAATTTAGATGAACAAATGCATTTAGATAACTATCTAGAATGTTATTCCTCCCTGAGCAAGAATCAGGTTTTTTTTTCGACATTTAATTTTTAATTTCCTCAAAGTTATTGGTTAATATTTCTCATAAATACATAATGTGTGTTTTTTTTTTTTTTTTTTTAGGCTACAGAATGAGGATCCTCTGCCTGAAGGTTGGGAAATCCGGTACACAAGGGAAGGGGTTCGCTACTTTGTGGATCATAACACCCGGACCACCACTTTCAGCGACCCACGTACCGGGAAGTCTTCTGTGTAAGAGATGCTTGTTGTGCAACTTTTCCTTCTTAAGTGAAGCAAACATTTACCTTTCAAAATGTTTTTCTGCTTAGCACCAAAGGTCCACAGATCGCATATGAACGCAGCTTTAGGTGGAAGCTCGCTCACTTCCGCTACCTGTGCCAGGTTAGTGGTTCATCTGTTAGATCTCCTTTTCAGAGCAGCTTTCCCTCTGCCTCTCCTCCTCTGATATTCATTTCTTCTCCTTCAGTCTAATGCCCTCCCGAGCCACGTGAAGATCAACGTCTCCAGACAGGCGCTGTTTGAGGACTCTTTTCAGCAGGTGGAAGCTTTAATCTTTTGCTGCTCATCTGGTTTATTTATGAGTTCAACATCATTCTCTAAATCTTTGTATCTATGCTTCAGTTAGTGAATAAAGATGTATTCATTTTTTATTTGTTTTGATTATTTATTCATTTGTGTGTGTCTGTTTCGTACCTTGTCAGATTATGGCGCTGAAACCGTACGACTTGAGGAGGAGGCTGTATGTGATCTTCAGAGGCGAGGAGGGTCTGGACTATGGTGGCTTAGCTCGGTAATAAAACCCAGAGCCATGATTGATTTAGAAATTCTTGGGGGTGGGGGGTTATTCTTTGTAAAACACCAACATTGTTTACTCTCTTTTGTATTTTCCCTTTTGTTCTTCCCCCACCCACACTCAACAGGGAGTGGTTCTTTCTCTTGTCCCATGAAGTGCTGAACCCCATGTACTGCCTGTTTGAGTACGCTGGCAAGAGCAACTACTGTCTGCAGATCAACCCGGCATCAACCATCAACCCAGATCACCTCTCCTACTTCTGCTTCATAGGCCGCTTCATTGCAATGGCATGTCCAGATACCAAATCATCCAATTCATACCAGAACTTGATTCCAGAACTGTTCGGGCTCAGTAGTGATAGTGTTTTTGCTGGTCAGAATAGAAAAACTGGTGATATCGTCTAAAATAAAAAAAGATTTTAGCACCGTTTAGCGTACTGAATGTTGGTCTCTGTTGATGTTTCTGCAGGCCCTTTTCCATGGGAAGTTCATTGACACTGGCTTCTCTTTGCCTTTCTACAAACGAATGCTGAACAAGAAGCTCATCCTTAAAGACCTGGAGTCCATTGACCCTGAGTTCTACAACTCACTCATATGGATTAGGTAAGCTGTGTGTGTGCGGTCTGCTGTGTTCAGAATCCGCAGTACAAAACCAAATTTAAATGTTTCTTATTTTCAACATTGTCTTATGACATTGTTTTACCACAATTAAGGTTCTTCTCAGACACCCACTGAAAACAGAAATATAGTTCAGTCTAACCTCAGGCCACTGGGAGATCAGGATTTTATCATGTTATGCCCTAGTCCTCATGGGAAATGTTGTCATCCTTCAGGCAGAAAAACTGGGGGGAACCAAAATTGACCAAAACTAAAAGTTTGGTCAAAGATGCAGAGCCGGTGCAAGAAGATGAGAGATGAACAAGAAATTTAAGCCACCTTTTCCATTAATCATCATGGGCAATGTGAGATCTTTAGGAAAGAAGTTAGAAGAACTCCAAGCCCTAACAAGAACACAGCCAGAATGTCTGCAACGCACCATTATGCGTTTAACTGAAACACGGCTGCAGGATCATGCCTCAGACTCCAGACAGAGATTTATAGGACTTTGTAGAACTCCAAGGAGGTGGGTTGATAGTGTTTGTGAACAACAGATCATGTAATCTAGGACATGTTACTGGGAAGATTTGTCACTGTAGTCCAGATATGAACTTTTGGCATTTGGTTTTTGGGCATATTATTTGCCCAGAGAGTTTACCGGTGTTCTGTTGGTAACAGTTAACCTTCCACCTTCTGCTGTTGCCGACACTGCAGTTGATGTAGTAATTTCTGTTGATGCTAAGCTACAGACAAAACGGCCGTTTGCATTAGTGGCAATAACTGGTGATTTTAATCATGCCTCACTTTCTGCTACACTGCCAACATCCCAATAGTTTGTCAGCTGCTTTACTAGAAAAACAAAAACTAAAGTTTGATGTTTTTTTTTTTTTTTGGATTATGTCAAGGACTCCTACATCTCCTCTTGGGACATTAGATCACAATCTTGTTTTTCTCTGCTCAGAATATTAGTCACTTTATAAGATACAATCTGCATTAAAAAGAATTGTAAAAATGGTTACAGGAAACTAAAGTCCTGCAAGGTTGTTTTGAGGCTACAGATTGGGATGCATTGTGTGAGCCATATGGTGAGGACATCAGTTTATAAACTTTTGTGTAGATAACACTATTCATACCAGAACAAAACAAGGTCCATCAGAACACTATCAGAGATATGTGCTCAGAGATGAAGAAGATCACTGGCTTCAAGCAGCAGGATGATCACACAGGTGGAAGTCTGGACAGAGCCAATAAAATAAACAGATTCTTCAACAAGTTCAGTTCAGGAACAACCTCAGCATGTTTCTCTCTAGCTCACAACCACATCGACACCCTGCCCTCCTGTGCCATTGGCTCTTCTGCTTCTATGACTTTGTTGTCAGCCAAATCATAAGATGGTGCTGCTCCCACTGCCTTCCACCTGTTTGTCTCTAGAAGTCAAGTGAAGAGGCAACTGAAGAGACTGGATCATAAAAAGTCACCAAGTCCAGATGGTGTCAGCCCCAGAGTCCTGAAGGTCCATGCAGAGAAGCTCTGTGGGATCCTACAGCACCTCTTCAACCTTAGTCTGACCCAAGAGATAATTTTAGTGATGTGGAAAACCTCCTGCCTTGTTCCAGTACCAATTAAGACTTAGCCAACAGTCCCTAGTGACTATAGACCTGTTGCCCTGACATCCCACTTCATGAAGGTCCTAGAGAGACTTCTGTTGGTTCACCTCAGCAAACAAACCAGCAGCTATCAGGACCCCCTGCAGTTTGCTGATCGTTGTGGAGTTGAAGATGCCATCATACACCTTCTTCAACAAACCCACTGTCATTTAGACAAGGCAAACAGCACTGTGAGGATCATGTTCTTCAATTTATTCAGTGGATTTAACACCATTCAGCCTGACTTACTTTATGAAAAACTCAAAGAGACTCAGATTGAGGCATCAACTATTGCCTGGATCAAAGACTACCTAACAGACCACGGTTTGTTAGAATGAAGGGTTAACCGTCTGATCAAGTAGTCAGCAGCACAGGAGCACCACAGGGGACAGACAGTACTCTCACCATTCCTCCTTACTCTCTACACCTCTGACCTCCAGACCAGATAGTCATGTTACCTGCAGAAATATTCAGATGACTCTACAGTCATTGGGCGCATCAGAGATGGACAAGATGCTGAGTACAGAGAGTTGGTGAACAGCTGTGTGTTTTGGTGTGGAAACAATCCTCTGATCGTGAATGTCAACAAACAAGGGAGATGACTGTAGATTTCAGAAGAATCAGACACAAGTTGAATCCAGTTAACATCATGGGAGAAGATTACCTGGATAACAAACTAGACTGGGGATACAACTGTGAAGCCATCTACTAAAAGGGACAGGGCAGACTGCACTTCCTAAGAAAGCTTAGGTCTTTCAGGGTTTGCAAGAAGATGCTACAGATCTCTTCCTTAATCATCTGCTGGGGTAACAGCATCAGAGCATCAGACTTAAAAAAGCTCAACAAGCTAATAAAGAAGGCCAGTTCTGTTCTAGGAACTCCTCATAAAGTGAAGAACATTATGCACAACATTGAGAATCCTCTTCAGAAGATTTAAAAACATTAAGTGTCTTTAGTCAGAGGCTCAAGTGAGCATTAAAAAAAACGAACATATACTTCACGTGAGCTGTTTCCACTGAATATAAATATTAGTATTCTACTTCTCTCTTTTGCATTCTCCAAATGTCAATGGCTAACTAGGGTTGCTCATCCTTTGAACTTGAAAGATTCCCATTCCTGGTTTCGATTCTGGTTCCCATTGATTCCGATTCTTTAGAAGAGGAAGGACCATAAAAGTTTGTTACAGTAGCTAACCTGAATTCTGTCTAGATAAAATAGTCTAACCATCTCAATTAAATGTAATTCTCTGAACATCTTACTTTCAGTTCAGGCATCCTGACATAGTTTATACAACCCCTGGCAAAAAGTATGGAATCACCAGTCTTGGATGAGCACTCATTCAGACATTTCATGCTGTAAAA
>JAUZNJ010093641.1:0-22123 GCA_034780135.1 Jordanella pulchra
TATTTTATTGAAATAACTGGTTTGTTTTTTTGGCTTGTTTCAGTTAGTAATCTGTATAAGTAGTTTGACTATTCTAACTTCACCATATGAGAAAAGCAAAAGTCCAGTTCAATTATTTTGCAAATATTTAACTGTGTTTTAAATAAAAACATATGGTTTCATCTCAAACTTAACACAATCTGTAAACATTTCCTTGTTGTTTTATTCATTTTTTTAGAAGGTTCAATTTTAGCTTTTTTAACACTCTCCAATAGTTTGGTTTTGTTTCTTGTTTCAAAACATCTCTGATATAAAATTGAAAATTCACATTTGATTTGTAAGTCTCTGAAATCCAAATGTAAAATTTCTCCCTACATCAATCTCATCATGCTTTCTTTGCTTTCTTTCTCATCCTTGTTTCCCTTTCTGTTTGTCTCTCTATGCTGTTCCATATTTGGTCTAATAGGTTGTTCAACATCTCAAGCTTCCCAAGTGATAAAGGTGATCTGTAGCATGGACCTGACAGGCTGCGAGGACCCGGATTTGGACACTGAAATAACCTTGCATCTTATGCAGAGCATGGAGCAGGAGCTAAAACTTGTGGCAGATACACAGTTCAGCTGTAAATAAGTCTGTTAGCAATGTTTAAGATATGTTAAGGAATTGTAAAGTAACATTTAACTACTGATTAATCTTCTTTTATATTTGTTTTTATAAAAGCTATCCAAGATTTAGGATTACAGACAGGCGACAGTGGAAAAGAAATCCGGGATGAGAGTGGTAATTTCAAATGGTATGTAACATTCAGCTGGCCCACACAAGCAGTAAATACTGTGCATCATTTTATCTCTATGCTTTACAAACAATGTTTGATAATGAAACAGTGCAGAATTCATCAATACAGTGCATCTGGCAAATTGAATCAAATTAATTTATTTTCTCAAAATTCAGCACACAATATCCCATTAATAATGATGCAGCTATTCTAATTATACTGCAAATTAATTACAAATAGAAAACTAAGTCTTTGCCTTAAAGTCTGTTGATCTAGCTTAGCCAGTATATCTTTAAGCAGTTTTGCACATTCCTCTTTGCAATTTTTCTAAACTTGGATTGAGGTTGGATTGGGAGATGTCTGTCCATTGGCATTTTCAGATCTCTAGCGATATCAGTCAATGCAAGTCTAGACTCTTGGTTGGCCACTCCATGAAATTCAAAAGTTTATTAGCAAAAAGCCAATGAATCGAATTTTAAATAGGAGAAGTATGGTCATTTTTTAAAATCTTTTTTTCATTCTGGCTGCAGCATTTTGGATCGGCTGAAGGCTTTTCATTGTATTTAGTGAACTTCCTGATGGTAAAGAATGACAATAATCCAGCCTTGAAGTAATAAATGCATGAGTTTTTCAGCATCATCCAGGACAAGATATTTGTAGGAAAGTGTTTTACATGGGATTTAAATGACAAATTCTGTAAAAAAACCCCAACCTTTTTATTGTTAATATTTTATACCAAGGTGACTTTATATCTCCTTATTTTAAAAGACTGGTTAAAGACAAAAAAACATTTGCTTCATCTGCATCCAAAAGCAAAAAAAAAAAAAAAAAAAAAAAAAAAAAAAAAAAAAAAAAAAAAACCTTCCTCACAGTTTTTGTGTTTTAGACATCCTTGTAGTCTATGCGACAGGTCAGTTTCTTTAGGATTTATGAACAAATAAAGCTGGGTGTCATCAACATATAATAGAGGAAATGAATCCCATGCTGCCTAATAATTCAACCAATTTGGACGAGTAAAGAGATTTTGCCCTAGCACCTTTTGGTACTCTACAAGTAAACCCTGGAGCTTAAAGAAGATTTATCATGAACATAAACAATCTGAGATCTGTCAGACAAATAAGGTTTAAACCAGGCTTGTGCTGTTCCCTTTACTTCTTCTGAATCTCTATAAAATGTAGAACTACAATCTAACAGGAAAAGTACAGACACAAATCAGTTGTCTAAGGTAATAGAAATATCATTGGTGACTTTTACTAGTGTTGTTTCAGTGTTTTATGATGCACCTTCAAACCTGATTGAAACATAAATTGAAGTTCATAAATTGATCAACAACCTTTTTTTTTTCAAGAATTTTAGATATAAAAGGAAGGTTAGATGGATTTAGAGAGATTGTGATTAGGCCCTAAAAAAGCACTCTCTTAATTCAAGATTTCCATTCCGTATGTTTATATGGAGCTAAATTAAAACAAATTGAAACTGAATAATTATTTAGAAAAAGAATAGTTTTAAAACTGAAAAAAGACTGACAACCGATATAAAAAGAAACTGAAAACTAATTTTAAAATGGAAAAAGATAACAAATATAATACTGAAAATTAATGTTTTAAACTATTTTTTTAGGTTTTGCATGGACAGGCTGTAGAAGAAATGGGATAAGGAATGATGACCGACAGCTTAGGTGTCTGGACAAAATCATCCTAGCTCTTGCATCGAGGAACATCACTGATATTCTATGTCTATGTGACCTGTTTAAAATAATGACATTCTTACAAATATATGAAAATGTTAATACATTTTTGGGTTAGTAGCAGTAAATATCCACATTATCCCTTTCCTTTACAGGCTTAAAAATACTTAATATTAAAGCCTGGTTTATGCTTTACATGTCCATGCAGCCAAATTACATCCTTATAGTACCCATGCCCCTTCATGCAGCCTGAATTTCAGCAGCACACACCTAGTAAAGCAACTCCAGTAAATTTGTTAATGATAACTTAATAGGATTGTTTTTCCAATGTTGCACAAATAATAATAATACCTACTGATGCCAGGTCCCCGCTTTCATATGTCACCAGTTTTCTTCTGATGTTTAAATCAAGGAATGTTTAGATTAATTCATAAATCTGTTGATTGATCATAAGACTTGATGTGAGTGTTGTATGTGCATGATGTTCAACCTTTAATTGGTGGTTTGATCTTTTAGGGGTTTGCCCAGCAAGAAACCTGACCCAGAGGAGGAGACTGCAGAGAGAGATCGACAGAGTGTCCTCCTACTGCCATGACTCATGTAGTCACACAGAGACAAGCAAAAAAAAAAACAAAAAACATTTGATGTAAATTGTATTCGTCTGTTGTTTTGCAGATGCATGTTTCCTCCCATTTATATAAAATCAACAGTTAAAAATCAAGTTATATATTTTCTCTAATTGTATGCGATATGCGTGTGCCTGGCTTCTGTGCACCATGTTTATGTTAATCATTTGGGTGTTCTGTGCCTTGCAGTGAGATGCATGCCTGTGGAAGGATTAGCTAAAGGAATAACACAATTTGACATGCAAGGGATGACGATGGGAAGGGAGGTGACGGGAAGACAAATGGTGTCTTTTCCTTTATTCTCAGCAAGAGCCTGCCTGGAACCCTCTGACTATGTGTTTGTCAGGATGTGCATGTGTGGGTGGGGGGGCAGGGATGTTTGGGGGCTCTTTGAGAAGTGAATTAAAAGGACAAACATTGAGGGACGGCTGGCGTTGGAGACAGGGTTTTTTATGTCCTTTTGAGGGTAAGAAAGAACATTTTCTTTGTTGTCACTTTGTTATTTAATAAGGTTAAGGTGGCACTGGATCAGGTCAGACTGTCTACACATACACGTGCATGTACTGACTAAACTCATGTAGGTGATAAATTACGAAGGAAAAAGAAACTGTGCCAGTGGGTGCTGCTTCTGCCATCTCTCTGTATGTTTGCAGGAGTGGAGGAAGAAAAACACCAGGCACACAAACAGGTTTGTCGTCTCTGTGGCGAACGTGCAGATGCTCCAGTGCTGTGTGCTAGCGTGTATGTTCCTCCCTTCCGCTGTTTTCCATTATTCCCTGCAGCCAGCCCTAATCTATCATGGACGCCAGTGTCCTCGGCTGAGATCACTAGCCAACATCCACCACTTTATCTCCAGCTGATATGCATTTGAGGATCAAACAAGAACAAACAGGTGGAAAATCACGCTTGCATAACAAAGCCAACACACAACAAAACTGAAATTCAATAGATGCTAACTTCGTGATGGAATTTCAGATTAGTTTGTGAACTGCTTATTGTGTGTGGTAAATGTGAGCTCGCACAGCCCTGCTCTTTACTCAGTAACTGTGGAGGTATATAAGGGTATTTTTTTGGGCCTGACGTTAATCGCTAGAAGCAGACAGCAAAAGCCCTGTAATCCAACAGCAATTACCACAAGACTGATTGATAGCACGGGGACAGAAGGAGACAGACAGAGAGACCAAGAGATAGACAAGGAGAGAGAGGTGAAAAGGTAGATCTTTGTTATTGTGTCCTTCACTGAGTTTATCACTTAATGTTTAGAAGAGGAAAATAACAGAGACATAAATCTGATGGATATCGAACCACTAGGCTGAGTTTAAACAACTCTGAGATCTATGCAGTCCATTTCTCTCTTTTTTTCTGTCTCTTTCACTGGCGCAGTCACATTTAGACCCTCAACCACATGCATAAAAACAACATACAAACAAGTTTAGAGAAGCAGGAGGGTGACCTTTGTTAGATTTATAGCTGTCTGTTAAGCTGCATATACTGACAGAAAGAGTGAAACTCAAGAAGCTGACATTTAAATCTCCTACATTTTCTGTAGTATTTTGAAGTCCACTCCTATTGTTTCATAAGAAACAACAACGTATTGTCCAGTATCCTAAAGTCCTAATTTGTAAACAAATTCTAAAAATACATTTCAGGTTTGAATAAAACAAATGTAGGAACTGAAACTTATCCTAATTAGATATTTTTTTATTTTATTTTTTTACAGTGTTGTCTTCAACCTATAATTCTTTTTTGATAGATCTGGGTTTTTCGTTTGCTTCAGAAAAATCAATAGAAGAAAGAAAAATTAGTCAGATCAGAATCATTTTGATTTTCCTCATGTTAGATGGCAACCGGGATCCTTATGCTTAAAGACCTGTGGAATTCCTGCTGAAAGCATGTTAGTACAATACAGGAAAATCAGTATGTATTATAAAAAATACAGATCTACAGGAACAAGTAAAACTTCATAAAAATTATAAAATTTGATGATTTTATGTATTTTACATTGTCATTGTACATTATAAATCTGTTTGTTCATCCATTGTTTTAGTAATAATGACATACAGGACTTATTGATGTTTTAAAAAAAGACTAAAATTAAACAAAAATACATTCAAAATGATAAATCATAGGACAAATTTGTTTTCTTAAAGAAGTCATAACCTGGTATTACCTCCTGTAATCAGTTCTTCTGAAATGAAAAAAATATTTAAATAAAGCTCATTAAGACTTCTTTTCATATCACTTTTTTTCTCTTGAGGGTGTGAACAAGAATTTGACTTGTGTGTTTGCTCGTTGCTCAATGTAGTATTAGCAACATTAACAGTTTTACCATGGGTCATTTTCCATTTTTTCAAAAATGTCTTACACAATGGGTAAAAAGATAGAGAAGCAACATGTATCAACTGCCCATAGGTGAGTGATGAAGGCAGATAGGGTAATGTTAGCAAGCTTCCACAAATTATGTAAATCAAGGAGGAGGACCAAAATTTTACTATTTTACTTTTGTTGTTGAACTAAGATCCTACACAAAAAACTAAGCCGCTTTTACAATCCAGATTTTCGATCAGGTTTTAACTAAAGCCAAACACCAACACCCACATCTACACATTTACCTTGTGATTTCCAGGTAATCGGTAGGTAAGCACCTTAAATGTAGGCCCACTTCAACTTAGACTTTCACCATCTAAGTTTTTAAATCTATATTTAGTTTACCTAAAACCTTTAAGGGGTAGTCTTGGGGCCAATAGCTAATGCTTGGCAAAGATTACCTGCGTTTGAGTAATAACCTGGTCTTCATTGTCAGTCTTGATATAGCATAAGCCCAAAGTCCTTATTAGATCAGAACTTTTACAACTCTTCGCAGGATGGTTTCATAACCAAAGCTCTCATTAAGGTCATTTTTTTTTGTTGCTTTTTTAAAGATATTTACGCCAAAACATCACCCATACTCTTTTCTAAACTCCTTTTCATTTCCCCAAAATTGCTTATTTGATTTAGTTTGTTTTGTTTTGGGTTTTTTATGAGGAAAACCAAAAGATAATACAGCTTCTGAAAAAAGTGCTTTACTTAAAAATGCTAAAAACTGCTTATAGTATCTTTTGGATGTTTGGCAATAAGATTAGATCATGGTAGTTTTCCTTTCAGTTTATTCTTTCGGTCTTTGCATGCCTAGTAATGCAGGAAATTATTAATTAAAGCATGTCCACCTTCAACCTTAATGGTGCGCCAAGAAAGAAGCTTACACCATCAGTCCTCTGAAATTTTACTCATAAATCTCTTCACGTATGCAATCTACATCATCCCAGTATGAATAAGTGGCTCCTTTTCCTTTTGGCTTTCAGGTTGGAGGCATATTTGCTGCAAGTGCAGCTATCTAATCGTGTCCCATGTTGTCTGTTTCAGGCTTGCTGCCTCATTATAGGAAGAGGAAGGAATGTCTTCTCTGTCTTTGTGAAATATAAAAAAAGCTTCATAGCTACTTAGTTTGTGCTCACTGCTTTCTGTGTGTATTCCTTATTATTCCCAGGTTGTGAATAGACATATCGGTATGGTGTTACACAGGTGTGGTATAATGGGCAATCTTGTTTTGCACATGTAGGACATACACCAGAATAAGTTTTAGATATCTTAGAGGATGCATTAGGATTCTACTATTCACTAAACCCAACTCCCCGGTTCATGGTCAGCATTATTATTTTTTTCCCCTACTGTGCCCCTGCTGCGTTCTCTCGTGTTCTAGCCTGCCCAGTTTTAACTTAGTTGTCAGTTATAACTTTCAAGGTTATAGCCTCATCTATGCCTAAATGACCCCCATATGGTGGAAATGGAAGTACTTTATGCCCTGGACAGAAAGTTCAGGCGGAGGGAGTTATAATAGAAGGGAGGAGAGAGGGATATGAAGTGGGAAAATATAAGGAACAAAGAGGTTGTGGTGGTAGAGGAAAGAAATTAAAGAAAGGTCAACTTAGGACGAGAGAGAAATAGAGTGACATTAAGGGAGGGAGAATGCTAGTTTGATAAGGAAATGTATTTTCCACTCTACTCTCACTACCTACTTTACACAGGCCCACATTTATCTCTGCTCCTGACGTCCTTTTACATCTATTCAATCACACTACCTAAAACCATTCCTTCTATACTCCTACTTAGTCCTCCCCATCTTCACACTGTCTCCATGGTGCTTCTTGCTATGCTAATCTCTTTCCCCTTGTGCACATATTTCTGTTTCATTCCTCTCCTTTTCCAATCCCTGCCTTGCCTTCAGCCCTGTGGCAGTCTGGGTGCTATTGTCGAATCACTAGGACCAGCTGGCAAATCGATACATCACTGTAATTGATTTTGTCAGGTCTCAAAGTGTTTAATAAGAGCAACCTCCCCCCTCCCTGTCTTCCGCACCTCCTCCCTTTTGCATGTGGGCTTTATCGAGGTCCAGCTTAACAGTTAATGGAGGTATCCATGTGCAACGAAGTGCTAAAAGTGTTGGGTGAGTAAAGGGAGCTGGGGGTGTAAGACAGGTGAGGCGAGGCGGTGCTGGTGGAGGGGTGGGATGTACTGGAGGTTAATTAGAGGATTTCTCTAGGTGATGGATTGGTTCAGCTGGTTAATTAGGACAGGTAAAGGCTACAGGAGATCTAAAATGTGTCTGGCCTTTGGAGAGTAGCATTTTGTGGGAATTAAGAATGTGTTCATTTAAATTTGTGCATGTTTGGAATGGTACCTATTACCCATTGTGATTATAATGCTTGTTTACAGACTCTATAGAACAATAGGTTTTGGGTACTATGTCAAGTTATTACAGTGATTTCATCCAAATGAACCTGGTATACAGATTTATTGCTCACATAGTTCCAGTGACATGTGGTGAGGTTCATGACTGGTGATGCATTGAATCCTCTAGAGCAGGAAGCATTATCTATATGCACCCTAAATAAAAGTTTTTATTTTAACTTTTCTTTGATTAAAATATTTATTTGTCTTTTTCTGTGTACTTTAAAGCCCCAGTATGTAAGATTTTGACACTAGCACACCATCTACTGGTGAGCTAAATGCATTACAAACGAATTTGTGGGAAACTGTAGTGTCAAAAGTTAGTCTCTAACAGCGGCTATTATTAAAAAGGCAACAAACTCCTCTCCTCTTACCGCTATCGTTTGTCCTGTGGACTCTGATCTCCAGGATTTACCCGTCTGGTTTTAGTTCCTCTGGCCAGATTATTAGCCAGAGCTAGTAACAATCCCTGGAGTGATCTGTTGAGATTTAGGCATAATTATTCTCTGGTGAAGTTATGTAAGTAGCCACCAAATCCCTCTGTAGAAGAGTCTCGGCCTGTTGGACCGAGTCACACTGAACCTGCTAATGATTCAGAAAGCAGAACATAGTGCCTTTTTCTGTGATTCAAACGGAGTTTAACGCAGAGTTATTGATAACTACCCAGTTCTGGTCGACCCACAGAAAAGCCTAATTGCTGTTTTTTCAGAGTAGTTGTGAGAAGCTGCTCAGCTAAACCATACTAGTTCCGTTGCCTATCTGACGATATTGCTTGCCCGCCTGCCGTCGTCTCCTGTCTCACACTGCCAGGAGCCACAGCTAATGACTAACTGCCGTAGCAACAGGGGGAAGCCCCATTCAAGGCCGTGAGTTACAAAATTAAGTCCTGCGCAATTGCTTTATTATTGCATCGGATAAACCAAATCTGTTTGAGAGTTGCCTGCGAGTGAACTGACTGGACAGAGGAATGGAAATATGAACTGGACAGAATTGAAATGAAGGGCCCTTACCCATATAAAACAAACAGTAAAACTCATCCTTCCCCTCTTTTCTTCTGATGCTTAATATTTGCTCAACTTGGGTGCAAAATAAGGTAGAATAGATATTTTGGCTTGTGTTTGTGTTTTTCCTGAAATAAACTTTCTGAGTTCAACTTTTGATGAGGTCAAAGCAAAAGTGACCAACTGAATGCTTTGGTGGACTGGCTAGCATCCTTATTTTTAAGCTACCTCATGCCACATTTATAGGCATTTAACCGACCGAATTGGAACTGCTGGGACCAGCTAATCTAACACATTCTCTTTCAGCTTTATTACAATTAATGTATTTCTGAGCCGCCATTCATTTTTCACTGTAAAACCGAATGAAACTTCACTGTTTTGACTGAATTTAATCTCTGTGTCAAGGTCTATCCACATTTAGCTGCTGCTATTTTTAAAGGACACTTTAAATGCATTAAACGTTAAAGCTTAAACGTTCCTCACAGACTCTTGCACGGACTCCTAAAACCCCCTTTTCTCCTTTTATTTTTTTAACTTGTGCTTATTTTCAGTAGTGTTTAAGAATTTTGTAGTGATTGTTAGCTGATAAAGGTACCATTGTTTTAATCCGTGGTTGTTTGTGGTTACTTTATACAGTGAACGATTTATCATTCAGGCCAGATTCATCCTTTTCGCTTGACCATTGAGTAAACAGAGACGTTCTCTCTGATAAAGTAGCACAACAAAACAATAAGAAAATTTTGGCCTCCAAAAGACAGAGCCACTGTCAAGAGCTGCAAGCTCACGCTGAGCTCAAAAATAACACAAAAAAAGAAGGACGAAAACATCAATACCCGTTACCTTTGAGCAATGATGAAATGCATAAAAAAATCCTCACAGCCTGGAGAACAGAGTAGTTACTTAACCACACCGAGATGTTTCTAAGATAACACCTTTACTGTTAAATTGAATTAACTAACCTGTACAGCTGAAAGCTTAAAGCGTCTGCATCCATTTTGAAGACGCGCTTTATCATGAAGATTATCCACCTAGTAAAAGCTACACTGATATAGACCCTTATTTTATCCATGTTGGGACTACCTCTATTTTACTTTGTGACTTTCTCTCTCCCCCTGGTTATCGATGGTCTGCCTTTAGAATCGAAAACGCTGAAGAGAATGATTTACTGTCATCCTTGCTAGTTTATACCTTAACCTCCAGCAGCAACACATCTTCACATGAACAGGAAAGGCGTTGGTTGACATGTTTGTCTTGTTTCGGCCAGTTACTCACATAGAGAACAGCCAAAACTGTTCCTTCCGGTTTGGACAAAGGATTCATGAACTCCTAACTCAAACTTTAAGAAGACTTTCATATATAATGGGATGTTATTAGGCTTTTGAAGAGCACATATTTATAGAAGCAATACCTCATTTTTGCCAGCTAAATTAATTACACACCTTCCCTCTAATTATTACCAATGCAGTCAAATTTAATTATTGGTTTTTTTCAATTTTTTTCTTTATTTTAATTATTCACCTTTTTTTTTTTTTTTTTACATATGAAGCTCAAGGAAGCAGGTCCTGATAATTAGGTCCTAAAATCTGTTACAAATATCCACACCAGTTAGTTTGTGTGACACAAAGCCACCAGAGGTGAGGCAAAGCTATTCACTGCCTCACTCTACCTTTCTCACATGTATTTGAATCTGCCAACAGTACTCAACCATCTGTATTCCAGCAAAAACAAAAACAAAACAATGATTTTAAAATGTTAAATCTGAAAAGAGAATGTTGGAACACCTGGCAACGTACCTAGTAATTACTCTCCTTGCGTCGGTTAAGACGACCTTGTCTCGGCTTCACGTGTGGCTCAACACAAGGAATACAATAGTTGTAACTCATGTCTTGTGTACTGTACGTCAGTGTGGGCAAGACCCAAGTGTACAGTTCAGTCTTCAAAATTTTTTTTATTTGAAAACAAGGGCTTCAATAATTTGTTTTATAAAGCCAGGGCAGAGTGAGATTTCTAACAAAACTAACAAACCAAACAAACAAGAACACGTGGTAAAGATGACAAGAGGCAAAGAATGTTTCCATCTTAAAGCATGCAATATAGAAGAGAGGAGACAAGGAATCAGGCACTGGTGATGTAGTGTGTTTGTCGCCCTCAGCTTGTTCGGCTTGTGTGTATGTCTGCATGCTGAGGACAGGGAACCTCACGGACAGTGAATCATTAATATCAGCAGCCTGTAAGACACTAATGAATAACACAGGAATATATTGCTGCTCAGCTCGTCACACACTCTTCCTTTCCTCCTCTCTACACTAGATTGATTTCCTCCGGTTTTAATGAGAAACACCTGTTGGACCCCCCCTGTCCTCCATGACATACACATAATTCACCCACCTCCACAGCCTCAAGTTTACAGGAACTGTAGACTCGTAGTTCCTTTGTTCCCTTGTTGTTTTATTTTGTTTTACAAATTCTACACTGTTTTGGGATCATATGCTGGCCCAAAGACTTTTTCTAAACTAATAGACATCTATAAAATTTTATAGATATATATTTGACGCTTTATTTAATGGCATTAAATAAATTCCTGTGCAGACAGTTGTCATCTCCCAAACACGATATCAATACAAACTTTGTGTCACCAATGAGATTGAAAAGTTCTGGTGTTTTTAAACAAGAAACTTGTGTACAACAATCCAAAAAAGTCCTTAAAATAATGAATGTTGTTCTGAATTTCTATGAAGAGAAAGTTGTTATTTCAGTAAAGATAGGTTTCTTAATTCTCATTAACATCTAGACTGAAATCATACAGGATATGCATCAGCATTCTTTGTTTGTATGTTTTACTGAGAGTTGATGAAAGTTGGAAGCCTAGGGGCAATGTAAAAATCTACCAATTGTGCAGAGAGTATTTTTGGCAAACATAATCAGCATTAATGATTCTAAATTACAATTTTGAATTTACAACATTGAGCACAATATAGAGAAATTATCATATTTAAATTATTCCCAAAAATTACCTGGATGAACTTTGCCACTTTTCTAGGGATATCATCTTGTGAGACAACTTGGTCCTGAATTTCAGCAGTACTCAAAACAGAACCCACAGATGACCTGTGTTGGACTCAGATTTCCTGTTAGCGGTATCTTCCTGTATTCATTGGGAGATATGGAAAGTCTTAGTAAAGCAAATATTTGCTGCACCATTAGAAGTGTGTATTTGGCATTAAAAGGATGACACACACATCTTCATAACCTTCCCTGGTACCAGAAGAATGAATTACATCAAGGGGGATTCTACAATATTGCACGTTACATGAATTAGACTACACATCAGAAAAGAAATTTTGGAAGAGTTGAATGTTTTGATCCAGGACATAAATTCATTATATTAATTACATCTGAACTGAACACAATGTGCCAAGAATCAGAGCCCTTCTCTTGGTTTTCTCTCCAGAAAACTCCAGAGCTCTCTTTAGCATAAATGAATGAATCAACTGAGTTTAACCAAGATAGTCTTGTCAAAAAAATCTTTAAAGTTAATTTTGGGTCACAGAAACTAATATCAGTTTTTAATCATGATTATTTCTTTCCTTGTCTGCAGTTGTTGCCCCAGCTCAACCGATTCTGTGTTGACCTGCAATGAATCATGAAGTGAGCCACAAAAGACACACCGGACCCATCCTTCAAATAAGGAAAAAAGAGAACACAGTTGTCGGCCTCATTTGAAGGAATAGTAAATTTGGACAGGCCTCGCTCACTCTTTCAAAGGGAGTTGCCTCTGAAGTCAGAGACAGCTAAAGAAACTACAAACCTTCAGGGGAAAGACTAAATCTGATCTTAGGGAAATAAATCCAAAAGCGCAAAGAATAGAACACAAAAATAAATTAAGAGACTAAATACAAGAACTGAAATTGTATGTCAATAGCTTAATGAACACAGAGATGTGAATGGAAGATTGCAAGTGAAAATAAGAACAGAAATGAAAACCAAAACCTAGGTGTGAAAGGATCATAACACTTCGGGTTCAGAGTCATGCCTAAGGGTAACTGAACATGTGCTGCAATGGAGGCTGAAATGTAGCTCATAACCTCCCATGTGCTAAACAACATCTCTTACCCACTGAGCCACAGCTGATTGAATCTCACCATTTAGTTCTGGGTTTTCCCTTAAATTAACATCTAATTATAGAAGCTCACCATCTCTAGTTTGCTGATTTTGTTCTCCAGACACTGATTTACTAGGTTGTATTACTTTTTGCCAGGAGGTCTGCTCAGCTAGGATTATACCAAGGCAGCTTCACTTCTGCTGTGCTTTTAAACACTCACAGCATGGGTTTCACAATATGCCATGTGTTGATTCACCAGACTGTTATGTGTCCAAAGCTGTTTAACTAGAAATCCTTTGTGCATCTTGCCACACACATGTGATCTAAAACAGTCCAAAACACCATTTTTATAGTCCACCCTTCAGTTTGTAAGAAAACAAAATAAAAAACGTGATATTAAAAAAGAATGGGAAAATAACCCAGTGGAGGGTGCCTTGTGATGCCTTTGATTTTGGCTAATGATACTGTAGCTTCAGTATTACTCTTGAATTTTCACACCTCCCAAAATCTTTACCTACATATATTCCTGCACCAAACATAGAAAACTCAGCAAGTCCAAAAAGAAAAGCCTTGACTGGCCTTTTTGAAGCATTTTTTGTTGCAACACAGGGGTGTTAAGCACTGACCACCATACCAAGGACTTCAAAACAACACATTCAACATGCACCCAGAGGCAGTGGTGTAGCTGAATGTTAAACAGAGAAATCTTTTTAGTTTGCCGACTGCAATGTGGTTAAACATTAAAAGACTTTTTTGTGTTCAATTGCAAAGGCGTGTACAACATCTGCATCCAGCTCTGTAATAACCTGCATGTCTATGATGGTATACATCCACATATGTTTGGTACCGCAGTGTGATAAGGCTAAACACACTTAAGGCCAAGCAATCAACGAGTAAAGTTTCTCCGCTGCTGTCATTAAAGCTCCACATAAAAGCTTAAGCTGCTTTTATCCTTTCAAGGAATAAAGGGAGAATGTCAGTGCATAATTAAATTAGATGAAAGGAGGGGAATTAGAGGCTTCCTCCTCTTTAAACACAAACGACTTAATCAGAACCTTGGGCTAAATGAGAGACAGACGGCTACATGATCATGAAGAGGATAAACATTCTTCCCTCTAATTCTAAGATTTTCTCTGACTCACTTTTATATATTTCTTTATTAGATCTCTTACAGTCAAAGAAAAAACTCAGAACATTCTTTTAAATCAAAGGATTTATGTATTCGAATTTTATATCAAAACTATCTGATATTAGAAAAATGAACGGTCTGTTACAAATCACAATTTCTACTGTATTATTGTATACAGTACTAGAGTGAATCTTTTTTTGACTCTTAACACATTTTATCTGTTCATGCTTTCTATTGAACACTAAATGCAGTGCATCTGCCATGCAGTTATGTTGCAGGTGTGCTGCAGAAAGTCTCTGACATTGAACACTGTAACTTGGCTGTCCCTGCTGCTGCTCTAGCTGCAGAAATGGTGCTCAAGAGGAAATAAGTAAAATATTAAAATATCTCTTCTTATATAGTCTTCAAATATCGATTTTTTTTTTTTTCCCAGCGTTTGTCTTCGCTGGTCAAGTTAAAGGCCGCTCCTGTCATCAAGCGGTTGTGGAGGTGGTGAGGCAGAGGCTGGAACCAGGATGGGGTGAAAAATGAGGTTTTTAATGGTGAATAAGTCCAAAGGTACAGCAAACTAAAAATCCTCAGACCAGGCAGCGCGGCTTAACTGAATCCAGGGTTAAACACCGGTAGCGCTGGACATACGAGAGGCAGATGAAAAACTCTGACAAACACTGGATATCTCATACAAGGACCCGACGAAGAACAGAAGACACAGGAGGGTTTAAATACACAGGGAGGAAATCAGGGAAACGAGACACACCTGGGGGTAATCAAGGGAGGACAGGATGACATGGAGAGCACAGAGACAACAAGAAGCTCAAAAATGACACAGAAAACCACAGATCATGACAGCTCCAGCACCCAGCCAAATGTACTTTTTTGAACAAACACTTTTTTGACCCGCACTTCTTTTGTAACTGCACACACTGTAACTGATGTGAATGCACATTATGATTTTAATGTTTTGGGTTCCTTGCGGCACTGCAAAGAAACTGCACTGCGTACAGTTATAGCTCAGTATTTATATTTTAGATCACCAAATACATTTTGATAAAAGGTTAAGAATTGCTAAGTAAATACAAAATTTAGTTCTCAGATAAGTGATTTCTAAATCAGCCATGTGTGCAAAGGCAATTGCCATACATGTTAAATCATTAATTACATGCGATTAAAATCCATACTTTCTAAAGCTGAGCTTAGCTGCAAAAGCAAAACCACTGCCCTATTAGCCAGACTGGTCGATATAATGAACTAATATGTCCAGTCGAATTGCTGAAAGAGCTCAAAATTCAACATATCCCCTAAAAAAAGGGCCTCACGACCCTCCACTTATTGGTGTGTGTGTATAGTTTCAATTTAACTAAACTCAGAAATATTTCATAATTCCCAAAGGAAAATGAAATAATACAAAATGACAAAATAATTCTAATTTTGAATTAAATTCCATTGAACTGAATAAAATGTGTGTATAATTCCTAAAGTGACAGCTCATCTCTCTCTCAATAGGACCTGATGAAAGCCTGGCCAGGCAGACTGAAATACATAGAGCTTAATTCAGTCAGGTAAACTACCGTGGACTCGTTGAAATCTGGCTGGACCAATCACAGCTTGAGAGATGGGACTTTAATTCTGTTCAATTCGTTTATACTTTATTGATCCCCGAAGAGAAATTCTGTTTAGGTTCAGGCCATCCAAGTAGACAACACACACACAGAAAGACAGTACACAGACACTATACATGGAGGTAGACGTGGTGTCCGAGGCCTTGATGCTGGAAAAAAGGTGCTGACCTTGCAGTTGGAAAAACAAGAGAAATGGATCACAATGGGTGAGGGGAGGACAAAAAAAATCATATTTCATACTTCATCCTTAGCAGGATCCAGTTTCAGACTTCAAAAAAACTTGAAGCAACACTGATGCAAAGACAACATCTTGCACACTGTATCACCCTCACTGCCTCTCTCTTTTTGCTACCATAACAGCAAGATGATGACCGATATAGAGAAAAGTTTTATGATTCCCTATCTGATGTCAAAACTGAAAATGAGGTAACCTTAAAACCTTAACAACAGACAGCCTTAGTGTCATTTCTTTTTTTAAAAAGAAGTATTTACTATTTTTGGCTTGAGATGTATCACAGACTGCAAACTTACAAAAAATTGCTTGTAGTTTTTGCATCACATCTGTAGTTATCTGATTGGTTCTAACCTGATGACACTGATCCTGTTAGTCCTGTCTCTGGAATACAGATCTACCAGCTCTTTATCAGACTAATAAACTGTGTATACAGTACAGTGTATCAGTCTGGCAGGCCAAGATAGCCTGATGAATATCCAAAAGCTGTGTTGATTAATTTTTCTTTTACATTTAGTAGAGTATTTATTTATGTATTGATTTATATATTTAGAAATAAATTAATAAATACATAAAAAAGCATAAATAAATCAATGAATACATGAATTAATAAATATGTTTTGGTCATAAAAAGGCTAATTCTATATTTTTTAACCTGTATATGTCAATTATTTGTTTTTATTCTTGTATTGTCTCCTTTTTGTGCAATTATACATTTATGTATTTATTCATTTATTAATTTACACCTTCATTCATTTCTGCTTTTATCTATTTCTCCCTACATTTATTTCTGTATTTCTACATTTCTACATTTCCCACATTTATTTATTTATATATCTCTGTCTCTGTAGAAATAAGCCGAGTCAACCTCCGAGTATAAAGCCGAGTCAACCTTCACATCCATCTCAACTCAGAGCAGAAATAAATCCTCCATGGCCTGTGCCAAATAAAACTAGAGGTAGTATTGGGTATTTTTTTCTATCGACATCATTCGCCAGAGACCTTAAATCATTTGCAATGGCTGTCAAAGAACTTTCCATCGGGCAAATGATCTATCATAAGAACTCACGTACTGGAAGAGTCCTTTGGTCTAGGCAGTAGGTAGGATCAGATGCTCCACTCTAACCAATTGTACTGAAGACAAATGCTAGAACCCCCTACCTCATTAACATACGGAGACAGAAATGCATAAATACATTAATGTGAAGGTGTAGAAATACAGAAAGAAATGTAGGCAAATAAATCAAAGTAGAAATAAATGAATGTGTAAATTCAATTCAGTTTATTTATATAGCGCCAATTCACAACACGTCATCTCAAGGCACTTTACAAAGACAATTTAATCAAATCACACATTCAGATTAGTTAAAGCTTATTGCGTTGACTCATTAATTCAACAGCATTCCCAATAAATACATAAATAAACAAACAAACAAACAGACAAATACAAGTAAAAAAAAGTAGAATTAGCTTTTCCTTATGAACAAAACATATTTATTTATCTATTCAATGATTTATTTATGACTTTATACAATTATGCATTTATTTATTCATTATATTTTATTTTAATGCATTTCATTATTTATACATTTATATGTGTTTCTATTTATTTAAATATGTATATATTTATTTATGTATTTACTTCTGGTTTTGTCATTTTTTTTCTCCTCACATGTACATATGCAGTGTTCAATACATGGTACAGAAATGTAAATAGTATGACTTTAAACCTAGGATGACATGTACCATGAGATGAGGCCTAATTTTTGCAGCAAGACTCAGATACCAGAGACCATCCTCCCATATGGTTTTCGTAAACCATATGGAAGGATGGATGCATCCATCCTATCTCTTATTAACAGTTTAGACTGTCTTTGCTGGTATGATAGAGTGTGAAAGATTTTCTATGTGTAATTTAAGTCCTTTAGAACAAACCGGGGATTATTTAAACAACACAGCTTACCTGTCTGTGAAGGTTCTCAGTCATTCCGAGCTCTCTTGATCCCTTTATAACCACAAACCATCTACCTTCTGATGGCCACTTTACTAGGATAATGCATCATGTCAGCAACTTCAAACTATCTCAAACTATTTTATTTTTCCTATAACAACAGGGTCAGAGTATTCCCATGTCCTAGAAATCCAGCAGCCCTCAATCCAAAGCACCTTTGGTATTTGCTATAACAAGAGATTTGCCACGGATGTAAATCCATTAATTATGCATAAATTACATGTTTTTATGATGTAGACTGTGATCAAAATCTTTGTCACGATGTTAAATCCAGTCTTCTTAGAAATAAAGGCAAATCTGAAGGCAAAAGGGTGTTGAACCCAGTTCTAGCCTATGTTCATAACAACATGGCTGTTGAGGTTCTCTAGTCCCTCAAGTAGGCTGTGAATCTGCCTCAGCGTCCTCTCCCACAGGGAGAACTTCAGCAAGGAGGCACTTCCTGATCAGATGCCCGAACCACCTCTGCTGAGGTCTTTTGATTTAGGGGAGCAACAGGTATTTGTCAGCTGAGCTCAGTGTGTAAGACCAAGCCACCCTGAGAAGGAAGATTATGTCAGAGGCTTGTATCCAGGTACTCATTCTTTCAGCCTTGCTCTACCTCTCATAAGAACAGGTTAGGGTCAGAGTGTAGATGAACCAGTAAATCAAGAGCCTCCTTTAGGCTCAGGTCTTCCTTCTTCTTCCTTCTCTATGACTAGTTGAAGCTGGACTCATATTACTACAGCTGAGACCTGTATCTGTCTTTCTATTTTCCTCTCCATCCTATCAGAGACTTAAGAAATGCCTGTTTTTTTTAAATTAACCTAATCTGCTGTAATTGTAATTTCAAGTGTATGAAAAAGCATGAAAATATGGCCTCATGTCATAACAATATTATGTATGCCTTGTCCTTTGTAGCCTCTTTAAATCACAAATCAAAGACTACTTGCTTGTGCCAGATTTCAGTGATGATGTTAATTTTTTACAATAAATATTTCATTCTCTGTTAGTTTCTGTTCATTCAACTGAAATATGAGATGACAGAATATAGAAGCATTCAAATTCTGTTTGTATTTTCTTTGCAGACTTCATTTTATATTAAAGTCTGTTTTTCTACCAACTTCACGGCACACTGTAGGGAAGCTATGAAAGTGCTAATTAGCAGCACAGGGGGAAACAGCCCCAGCGGCGAATCCAATGCTTTTGAAACTGGTCCCCCTTGAGATGCTACGGACACAGGGTGGCTGAGTAACCAAGGCAATGAAAAATGATGTCATTTAGTGTTTAGAAAACACTTTTGCCAGATGAAAGACATTGTTTTTGTTCTGTTCATAAATGCATCTCTATATATGTGTATAAATATTTGTCCTAGCCTTTCTTGATAGATTTTTATGGTGTACTTTTTTTAAGGGGAAATGTTAGGAGAGCAAGTCAAAGATGTAGGAAGTTTTACAGAGGGCAGGTTATTAATGAAATATTACTTTCACCATTGTATGTTATTCCAGAGAGGTAAACAAATATGAACCAGTCTCATGATCTGAAGCGTTATGGTTGAATGTTTACATACCACAGACCCTCAAACAGTTTTTTTTCCCTCAGGGGTGCCCATGATTGGTAACCTGTAGCTCCTGGTAACACTGTTTTGCCTGACAGCAATCATTCAACTGAAAAAAAGACAATGTGCAAAAAGTAAGTCATGAGAGTTCAGTAAGCAAAATCAGAAAATCGCTTAACATAGTAAGCTTCTGAAAAAAAACTGTTTGGTGAGATATAAAAAGCTTTAAAGAGCAACCCATGAGTGGGAAAATGTCCTAAACAGCTAAACAGAGTTGTTACTAAAATAAATTAATACATAAGTATATTTAATTACATGGCACAAAATAAAAAATGTTTAGATTATGTGTTAGCATTTCTGATCAAATAAAGTTAACTAACAGCTGTAGAATGTTGCACAACTCTGCTTGAAGATTCCTCACAAGACAAGAGGCAGAAGCTGTCAATTAGATATCCAAAAGTTGTATGGTAGGGTAGAAGAGTGCAAAACTGTACCTCTAACTAATGCTAAACAGATAAAGAAATACTAATTCTGTTCTCTGCATTGCAGAATATTAAAAAGCTGTGACTGGTCAATAGATAAAAGGTTAGAAATATTATAAACTGGTAATAAACTTCCCTTTATTGTCTCTACAAGAATTGTTTTCAGGATAGCAGTTTTCTGTATTTTAAAATATGTTCCTTTCCTCAACTTCAAACTGTTAGGAAACTTTCAATTCAGCCATCAATCATGACACTCAGACTTCTTGCCTGGACAGTGGCTTATATGTATTTTTAAAGCTATGGAGGTAGTTGTGGAAAAAATATCTGACATTTACTGTCAGTAAAATGAAACTTACTATTCAGCGTTTCACCTCCTGGAGGATGGTACTGCAACCGGTGAATAAATTGAAGTGTATTTAGCTGCATGTATTGTGAGCGGTGAAATGAATCAAAATGGGAAAAAAGCAAAACAAACAAAAACAAACCCTGTGTGCTGTTGATTGACTCCACAGCAGAGAGTTTTGGAGAAGAGGATATCTACTGTTTTTATCAGAGAAGGAAATGACATAATTAAAAATAAAGCAATATATTGGATTCTGCACCCAAAATGCAAACTTGGGTCCCAAGATATTGTGGATTATCTCTCTTAGGTCTTCCATGTTGAAAACACATTTATTTAAGCATGAAAGTGGCACCACTACCTAAGAACAAAATGCTTAAAAGGCTCAGGATTTGTTCTGGAACTTTTGAACAATGTCATTTTTTTCTCAGAGAAAACAAAAAAGCAGTAATATTAATAAAAAGAACGTTAGAGAAAGGTTGGGAATGATAACTGCTCTCGAAAAAAGTGTGTGGTCAAATTAATGCATATTTTAAAACCAGATATAAACCAATACCCCCCCTTAAAGTGTAGAGCTTTAAGCCGTCAAAGTATTACCACCAGTAAGGACCCAACCTCTTTCCACTTCTGCTTCTTTATAGCACAGGCAGGATATGTTAGTGGTTGGAATTTGTCATGTAAGTGAACAGGTATACGGCTGTGCAACCCATTTGGGAAGCATGGCAGCGAGCAGTACAGTGCTACATTCATCTTTTGGGATTAATACTGTAAGAGAAAACCAACAGGAATATAGAAGTAAATGTAGCGAGATTAAGAGGACAGTGGGGACACAAAAGGAATACAACACAAGCCTAATGAAGTCTCTCTTCTTTGCTTCCTTATTCTCATATGAAATGACAATCACATATTATGATTACAATATGTGCATGTACTTGTAAATGAAAATTTAAATAATTTATTCCTATATATGCCATCAGTGTTAGCTGGGATATAGATAATCAAGGCCTTTGGAAATGTTTTATTATTTACCTTTTCATTTGTACAATCTAACTTTGTAACCCAGATTGTTGATGTGTAGCACACAGATTAAAGACTCGGATTAACTTGTCAGATTAGACAAATTCTTCATATTATCAATATGGCATTGTTTACGTTCAACCTGTCTGGAGAAAGAAGCGGATTTCAGCAGAATTTTCCAAGGAGAAGCAAAATCTAGTGCCCACCTACCAAAGCTTGGTTTTAGCCATTCATGGTAACAAATAAAAAAGTCAGCAGCCATGAGAAACCTCAGTTTATGCTTATAACATTCTCACTGTTCCTCTTTTGAAAATAAAATTGTTGATTCTGACAAAACAGAAGTGACAGCAGCAGATTTGTCTTACTGCTTTGCCATGTTCATTTTGGTTTCGCTGTAGTCTCAGTAGCTCTAGTGTCTGTCACAGCTATATGTTCCACTTTAAATCATAATCTGCAACCTGATTGGCTGACCCTCTTTGGGTCGGACTCAAGTAGTTGAAGTGGGAGAGTAAAAAGATGTATTCTTGTTAATTTGTAAACACACAAATACTGCAAGGACTCAGCTTACCAGATTAAGTGCTGAGTGCTCTTGTTTGCAAAGAAATAATCAATAGATGGATTAACTAATTATCTCATCCTATGCAAAAGAAGGTGCAACAGGAAATATTTGCAGGGTCATTGAATAATAACTCACATCAATGTTCCATCTTGTAAGCGCTTCATTATGATCTACAGTTGTGGTCATAAGTTTACATACACTTGTAAAAACATAATGTCATGGCTGTCTTGAGTTTCCAATAAGTTCTACAAGTCTTATTTTTC
>JAUZNJ010093652.1:0-12384 GCA_034780135.1 Jordanella pulchra
TCCGATCACTCTATCACAGAAAAATAAGACTTGTAGAACTTATTGGAAACTCAAGGCAGCCATGACATTATGTTTTTACAAGTGTATGTGAACTTTTGACCACAACTGTATATCTACTCCAAATGCATTTGGCTTTTTTTAAGGCATTTTTGATATTTTTACAGGTGAAAGTTAAGGGGTTAAATCATGCCATATATTAAATAACTGAAATGTGTTAAAATGAACAAGCAAGTTTTTGAAAAATCTTAAGATTAGTTTGCTTATTAGGATGGACGGATATATTAGTTAGAAAATATTATATATTGAGACTGTTCCTTATTCCAAAATTTATCTGCTCCTTTTAAAAATATTGTGTTTTTTAGTGCTGTCATGTTGACACTTTTAATGGGATCTGCTTAAGGAATCTCCATCTCCTCCTTCTTCCCAACCGCCATAGAACAGCAGTGCTCCTCCTCCAACGCTGCAGCAGGTGATGACAGGTGACCAGTGCTCCCTTTCTAATGTGCTATTTCTATGTCATGAGGAAAAACAGGCTGAACTAGGCTTACTCAGCTGCAGCAAAGGGTACACAAACACCGAAGCGTACCTGTGAACACGCAGCATTCCTCTGTCTGACAGCAGCCCACACAGTCTGGGCGCCTCCTGATAACATTGTCTGTTTTCATTAATTTTATGCAGCCTTCAACATCTCCCCACCAACAAATAGCCCTTCTGGAAACAAAAATATCTCTCAGTATGAACATTACAGCGGAAAACCATCAGAATCATTGAAACCACTGGGTTTCAATTTGGTAGGTTTTAAAATCATACTTCTTAATAATAATATATTTAGGCCTCAAACTGCGTCAGGTTTCTTTGTTTCAGCCACATCAGAGCTACATTAAGACTGATGATATGAGGCCACTCATTACATCTCTGCAGCCTTCACGAATTTCCCTCATCAGGAAGTTGATTTATTTTATAATTCTCTCTTTAACCTTTATAAGCAGGCTGGTACAGTAGCTCTCTCTTTCAGTCGGCCATCTGTAAAATCCATCCTGTAACAGACTGGGTTAAATTATTCCTGCTCTGTTTAAACATCAGCTAGCTTTGGTTGCTCTTTGTTATAAAAAGAAAAAAAATCTCCTGCAACCAGTAGTTCTTTTCTCCTGCTGCTCCACGGTGGCTCCTAGGATCACAGAAGACATAAAACAAAAAAACCCACTTCAGCTCATGAGCTGAGAACATTCTGGATCTTGCAGGACTCTTCCCACTCCGCAAGCCAACTGTCTCCCCTCGGGTTAGAGACACAGGTCCATTAAAGAAGAGCCACGAGTCTGAAACTATTTTTACCCAAAAGCTATTACCAACCCACAGTCTGTGCTGAAAACACACAGCCAGTCAACCTGCAGCTTTAACTCTCTCTAGTGCAATGAATTTAATTAGGTTAGTGATATTTCTGTATGCAACAACTAGCATATCCCGTGGGGTTAAATATGTGTACACATCTTCCACCCTGTGTGCATGGATTCCTAGTTTTGTTAAAGAGCAAACTGCAATTAAAATGTTTGACATAATGCAAACTGTTGTCTATTAGATCATATTTGAAAAGTTTGTCTAGGATTTTAAGTGTTTTGGCACCACAATGAAGCATATTTACCAATAAAAGATTAAATCTCTCAGCAGTGTCAACAAGTTGCATCATTTGTGGGGGTGAGATGGTCGGGTCTGCTTCAGCTCCGTGTAGAGATAGTAGATATTGGGTAGAGCGGACATGTAATTGAGTTTATTGATCCTAAAAATTGTCAAATATTCTGTTTGACACCATGTCCACAGCTTTTCAAACAGAAAAAAAAGAATCCATTGTCTTTCATGGTCGGGGGCGTTTTGTACATTTTAAATGGCGCACGTGGAAGGATGATAGGGAACCATGATTGGGATCAACATGAATGCTGGAGAAACCTTAAATAAAGAGAAGAAAACTGGCGGCACAAAAAGCAGCAGACGTTTTCCCACCTGCAGCCGGTGTTTCTCACTGCTGAAAACCTGAGGTTTGGTGCCGTGATCTGGTTTCAGGTTTGAAAAAAGATCAACGTCCAAAGTCTCTCAGGACGCTGATGTGGTTCTGAAAAATAGCAGGATGCTGCCGGACTAAACTATCACATTAAAATTACCTATGACCTATGACCTATGACTGTCAGTGATGTCACTTTTCCAATACAGCAATGAGTTAAGTGAAATCATTACAGTCTACTGTAGTTACTAATTTCATTTGTGACCAGCGACCCAAACACTTTCAGTATGATATTGTGATGTTAGCACAGTAGCTAACACCAACTTCAACACCAAAACTTAAAAATAAATGAACTCAAGAGCAAAACTAGCAAAATGTAAAATCACCAACGAAGCAGTTCTGTTTGAACTTCACTGATCTGACTTCTGTGTTTGCGGCGCAGGAACAGACACACACCCCGTCAGAGACCCACAGAGACTCCTAAAGGTTGGGCTGAGGGCTACCCAGAGCTGACAGACACTTCCTGCTCTGACAATGTCCTCGGCTGAACATGATCTCCTGCAGAAACAGGACTTTAAACATGGGCCCTCTGTGGTGAGCCGCTGGAGGGAAAAAAAAGTAACTCAACTGAGTGACACTGAAGACATGGCTCAACTCAGAGGTTGTGATTATGACGGTAAGCTGTAATTATGGCTGAATGACATCCTCCCTCACAAACACTGCTCTCTGTGCAGGCTGCATGGCTTAAAATACACCAGTTTAGCTTTTTTTCATTTAAAGCTACAGTAAGAGAACATCTAAAGCATTTATCCACATAGAATACAGTTTTGATCTGACTTGAAAATAGCTGCATATGAGCCACAAAATCCTGAACTGTTTAGGAGTCACTGTTCCTTCTCAGAGCTCAGATGTTTGACCTGATGCAGGCTGTACTCTGCATAAGACACTGCTAGCTTTACTAAAACAAGCTGCAACATTATAGAATAAACATGTTTATGAGCTTAGAGGCATTGTGCTTTGGAAGAGTTTTGCTTTTAGAAAACTTTGTCAAAGTGGGTGTTAAATTCTGTATTTCTTTCAATAAAATATCTAAATATTAGCATTTCTTTTCCTTTTCTTTTTTGTTTTGGTAGTAAGTGGACGCTTTGTGCAGAATGTGTCTGAAAGGCTTGTTACAGCATTAGTAGCACCAAGGCTGAGTGTATCAGTTTTTATCCTTTTCATTTTCTAGTTTAATCCTTTAAGGAACACACATCTTGCAGACATTAGAAATCTCAATTTAGTGAAGTGAGTAATAACAGCCCATAAAATACACTCAGACATTTTGGTTTACTGACGCTTACTATGAAAGCTGCTAAAAAAAGGATGATAAAAAAGTTTAAAGAGACCCCATTTAAGTAATTTAGCTTTTTCTTGTAATCTAGTATTGCTTCCATAAATAAATATTTAGCCAAATAAAACTAACAAACCCAATAAAAAATGCCAGAAAGTGGGAGGTGGGTGATATGAGTTAGACTTTGGTTGATGCTTAAGGTATGTAAATGGCTTTTGCTATGATTTTGTTTTACTTTGTTATATTGTGGAAAACAGACATTAAAATGTAGAAAAAAAAATTTTTTTGCAAGATAATGTTGATGTTTTTACTAAATTTAGACAAATTGGTTTAATGGCTAAAAATGAAATAAAGAACTAACTAATTTAATTTAATAATGAAGTTTTATTGGTTTTTATAAAGAATATTCAAATACAATTTTCACAGAATAGCATTAAAATAACCATTTAGCCATTTTTCTTTTATTTACCTTGGAAGTTATGTTTTATTTTATTATACTCAATTATAATCGATAGAAGAAAGATCCATGCTTCATCTGTATGAATCATTTTATGTATTTCTTTATTTTTAAAGCTAAAAATACCAATAAACTCTTGTTATTTTGAGATAGGAACAGATGGCAGATATTTAACACAAATAACAGGTGGTGACTTGTTAAAAAGTGGTGTAATATTTTGCGCCTCTAAACGACTTCTACTTAGTCTTACTCAGGGCAAAATGGCTCTTTGGATATAAAAGATTGTAAACCTTTGGTTTAGATTCACCTGAAGTCCAAGTTCTCCCTCATTATCATTCAAAATAAAGAAACTAATAATGTAAAGAATAGGTATAAAGCCACTTCCTCGATTTCTGAGCCAAGACTTTAGTTCCTCAGATTCTCTAACAGGAAACCCAAAAGTTTATATAACATTTATTCCCGTGTTTTCAGCTGACGCTGTAGTTGTAAAGCTGTCAAACTTTCAGCAATGTTACGCCGCTTTTCCAGAGGGATCTCTCCTCCCCTTTTTAACAGGGAGCTTATACATTTTTAAATAGTTTCCTTGCATAGTTTTGTGATATCTAGGTCAGAAGCAAAGTCCCCTCGATGCCCTGTTACTTTAAACTTAGACAATATTGTTTTAGCATCCCCACATGAGCCGTGGCAAAAATCTCCAGCACTGAAAATAAGAACCGCCAACCGTTTTGGATGAATTATTGTAAGGGTCTCTGGGGTTGTCATAAACAATGGCATGAAGACTACAGGAGACAGAACAGCAGACAAAAGAGCAGCGCAGGGAAGGGGTTTCAAGGGACATCTGATAAATATTTTAAATCAGTATGAAGCCCACGAGTCTGGACCGGAGAGCAAATGCGTGTTTTAATTAATTCTGTCCGACAGATGTCTCGGGAAGCCGGAGCAGCGGGATTACCCAGGAGTCATATCAGCAGGCCATCCTTATGTATTCAGCAGCAACCCAAGTGGTGCAGTCATCGCTACCCCAGAGCTGCACCTACAGCTGCAACACGAGCGAGGATCCAATAATGAGCCAGTGCTTGTTAAAGTCCAAGAGCCTCTTAGCTGTGTGCAGAGAAACACGAGAACAGCCGAACACGCTGTCTGTGTCGCTGCAGAACACAATTACAATACACATTTCAACAGGAAATGTGTCTCAGTTCAGTAAATTGTCCCATGTTCGCACCACTAAACTGCCAGGGACGGACAGGATCCAAACTTCAAGCTTTGTTATCGACTGTCTCAGCAGGTCGTCCTGAATAAATTGCAAATGTCTAGAAATGCATTACATTTCACCCCTTTAGAATAAGCAACTTATTAAACAAAGTAATGGAACTGGCTGCAATACTGGGTTCATCTATGCTGTGTTTGGATTAGAACTGCAGATCCAGATGAATGTGTTGCTCTGTGAAGAAGAGGAGCAGCGTAAAGTGAGACTCATAATTAGGTCCAGAGTTTTTGTTTAGCTTTATCTATCAGATAAGATCGATTGTGATGCATTAAGTCATTTCTATTCACCATAAGATGAGATGCTTGATTTTAGAGACCGAATAAAACAGCTTGTCTTTCCCACTGGGGTGAAAAGGCCTGGAGAAGGATGGGTTCAAGGACGTGACCCTCTGTTGGTGCTCAGCCCTCAAAGGAGATACATGGTGGATATTATTTCATTGTGGACTCCTAATCATCTCTGATCCATCGTCTAACTAGATCAGTCGTTTCACTGATGTAGTATTTGTCTGTTTGGGATATATTCTTTTAAACAGAACAGATGTCATTATTTTCCCTCTGTTCCTCACTGTTAATACTTTTAATTCTTTGAATGTGAGGCTAAGAAATGTGATGAGGAATAATATAAAAAAAATAATTTATTCTACTCACTAGGATTGTTCTTACACTGGAAATTTAAACTCAATACCAATACAAAGAAATAACTGAAGACCATTTTCCTGATGATGCAAGGTCCTTTCTAGAGAAAAGTCAGATCAATTACACTATGATGATATTTTTTTATTTGAATAAACCAGTAGGTAACCAGAATATTTAACCCTTAATTAGAACAATATCTCATTCAACATTATCCGTGTTTGGAAAAAAACAGTACACAAGATAACACTTAGTATAAGGGTTAATATCCTTGTCATAGAAGTATGTGCCTTGTGTTTTTTGTTTGTTTTACAAGCGTAAGGGCCAGTATTTTTCTGGTTTGTTATGAAACACGAATACTTTACAAGGAAGTTTCAAAGCTTGAATTTTGTTACCCTTTAAATTCAGGTCCCCTCCCAGAGAGAATCAAAAAATATATGTTATTTGTCATTTTATTTTGAAACTTAAGTAAAAAAAAAGATAAATAATATTTGGTAGCAAAGAATAGGATATTATATTTTTAACCCATATTGCCCAGGCCTAATAGAATATATATTTTTTTAAAAAACAACAACACTGGTGTTAGAAGGCACCATCCCTATGCACTGATGAATCAACTAAAGCATGCAAATATAGACTGATACCAATACTAAAAAAAAACACAAGAAATATTGGCTGATGTGTTGTTGTTTTTCTTTAGTCACAGGATACCTGGTGGTCTCTGATTTAAGTCAAAGGAGAATCTGGCATCACTCTATGTCAACAAGGGAAGAACAACATTATATTTTTATTCAAGTAATCAGTTATGGTTACTTTAATAATTATAAGAATGCTGGTTTTTATCTATTCCATGATACCTGCAAGAGCTTAAGAATAAGATTGTAAAATCATATTGTGTTTTTTATAAGAGTTGATATAAATGTAAATAATAGTAAGACAGGCAGATTATATCATGTCGTATTGATCGCACACTTTTTACATTATATCATAATACAAACAAGTCAATGTAAGATAGTGGCCCTATAAAGGTGTTGATTTATTAATTGATTTATAACTAGAATAGATTAATAAATAGATTGATAAATCTGACTCACTGTTTAGAGAGATTTTCTGCTTTAATTATGTTAATTTCAGAAAAAGACGATTTATCAAATGTAAATAATATTTCAACGTGTAAATATAAAGGAATAAATTCACGGAGAAATGCTTTACATATAATTCAGTTGAAGAGAGATTTGTTTTAAAAGTCAGTTGGAGGCAAAGAGGGAAGTTAATTCTGATCCAGTGATCCATTAGTCAGAGTCATTTGGGAGAGATTAGGCAAAAAGGATTTATCTCAGAAGATTGACAATTACTAGAGGATAAATTGTCTCTGCGACTGGCCATGCTGATTCATAAATGTTTACATCAGGAAGAATCTACGCTTTCTGCAGCATTAAAGGGTCAAAAATATCAACTGTTTTTTTTCTCTTTTTACAAATTTAAAACCCCTTTGATTGTTTCTATTTCTATTCAGTGACTCCCCTGAAATCTTATTTTCTTGTACAGATGATTCTTTTCTGTAATCAAAGATAGATCTTATAGAAATGAACAGGCACAGAAACAAGAGGCAAATGAGTTTCGTATTAAAGCATTTGCCACTAATCTGCAGATCAGTAATCAGAGTTAGTGACCGAACGGAGCAACAGTCTTATTTTATCCATGCAGAGTTTAGAAATCACGTCAGTGGGCTGAAATAGATCCCATAAAAACATATGTAAAACAGATTCAGTGTTAATGTCTGTGTGTTTCTGATAGATGTTATTTTGTGCACCAGTGTATTTAGCTGTGTGTACAAGTATTTATTACATAACCGCTCTATTTGCATATGGGTTAGACGCAACTGATCAGCATAATGAAGGTAAATACATGAAAACAAACGGAGGATTAAATCGAGACGTAACCCAGTTACACAGAGACAAACATGGGAAGACAGAGGTTGTCAGTTAGTCTGGTTTTTGGTTAAAGAGTTTTTGCATTTCTTGTTCCCATAATGATCCCATAATCATCCGTCCTTTAACACTTGAAACATTGCTTGCAATTCATATCTGTTTTTATTCCAATTACAACACGACACCTCGGAACAAAAACTATGATGAACCCAAACAGACCAATGAAAAGGTGGTTGAAGTACTTGTTACACTAGGTGTGGAGAATAAGTTTACATCTTAAAGTACACCTTCATAAAATGATGAGGTTATTTTCAATCTCAAACTGCATTCTGCTCAGGTGAAGTTCACCTACTCTCTGGTCCTCATGATGACCGCAGTGATGCTTATTTAAGCAAACCTCCACCTCACATCATGCTGGGTTAATAGATAATTAGCTGTAACTAACATCTGTCCTGGTCTGAGTCAGTATTAAGGTTTAATTGCTATCTTTGTTCTGGATTAATCCATTTCTTTCTGTTCTTGTGTGCAAAGACTCACCAGGTTCCAACTCAGTGGATGGTACCGATGCTGCTCCGAAATCAGCCCGGTTACACTGTTATTTTGTTGTTGTTTTTATTTCTTGTGTAATGGACGAGGCAGACCAAAATCCCAGGACTGAACAGCCGTTCTGGATGTTAATGGACAGACGAACCGCCCGTCCATCATCGCTGTGTCGCTGTTAGCCAGTTGCTGTGTCGCGTGTACGCACCTCTATTTCCGATCGCAGGTTTCTGGCCGATCACCGATTCCTGATCTTTAAAAAGCCGATTCCAATTATGATCAATATCGATTTTTTTAATAATTGACACTGTCAGTTGTTATAAAACCTTATGAAATGACTGCTCCCAAATATCAAACAAAGTTTAGATCATTAATATTCAGACCATTGCAGAGGTAGATAAGATCTCTCGAAAAGATTGGTTACACATTTACGTATCGGCCGACAGACAGATAGGCAGACAGACAGGCAGATAGATCGAGATTAGATTCAGACTCTAACCTTAAAATAATTTTTTAATTATTCATAATCCGTCTTTTTTTAAACATACTTTAACATACATTTATCTTAATGTTACCCGAAAATCCTAAACCTAAATACAAATCAACATATTTTATCAAACTGAAATTAGATTATAATCTCTGGAGGAATAAAATAATTCTCAGCAAATAAAAACAAAATGGCCAAATGTCTTTCATGTTTTTTGGACAGAACCATTTTACATAAATAGAGAGAGAGAATGAGCAGTGAGAAATGCTTCCGAAACGAATAAACTTAGTGTTACTAGTACATTATAAATAAAATACGTGCATGATTGGAAGCTTAGAACTGAGTGTCATATCATTTTGTCAGTATTATAATTGTACTGGGGGGGGGGACTTTCAATCATGGGCCCCTACAATCCCTGTGGGGTTGTTTCAAATGAAAAACCAGAGCCACATGATATTGTTGGTCTTGGCTGCTTCCAGGTGAACGACAGGTTTCTGTCTTGTTCTACTTCAGCCAGTAACTCCTCTCACCTGTGATGATGAGGGTAGGTATAACTCCAGCCTCAATGAGCATTTGCTGAATGTGGCTGTTATACAAGGTGAGCGCTTTTCCCTTCCCGCTCTGTGGGTTGACAAACAGCATCACCCTGCATGGACGAGGTAACGAGCTCAGCAACACCCCTGGATAGGACAGATGGAAAGAAAACAAAGGAACAAATCACTGAGCATCCAAGGAGTTGTTCATCAGGCTCATTACAGGATTGTCACTCTAATGGAACCATGACTCAGCAGGTTTTTGGATCAGAAGGGATGCTCTGCAGCACCCTGCCGATATTGGGACAAATAAATAAAAAATCAGAATCAGAATCAGAATAAGGTTTATTGCCATTGTTAGTGAAGGAGTTCACAAACTAGGAATTTTTTTATGGTACAGTCGTGCAACATAAAACAGATAATGAACATATAATGAAACATATAACATATGATATAGGATAAATAAAATAATAAAAATATCTAAACACTGTGGCTATAAAAGATAAAAATATGAAAGTAACAAAGAGCAGCATGAGGTGTATTTATAAAACAGCTGTGGAAAGGTTTTGCTACATACGTTTACCCACTAGGCAGCACAAACACAGCGGTTTGTGATTTGAAATCATTAAATACTTCCAATATGAAACATGTGTCCCTTAGTCTCAGTCCAACACTAAAACAATGACTCTAGTTTTACTCTTGATATAAAAAAATAAAACAAGCTTAATAAGAAAATGTCACAGTTCATAAGCCACCAGCAGGCTGTACTCCATCTGCAGGCCTTTGATTTAATAAAAGTGTAGGATGGAGCGATACTGAAGCCCAGAAAACATTTTCCCAACAAAAAATAATAAACTAATAGTATTTCTTGAAATTAATTAGATTTTTTTTTGCCTTCCTTGAGAATTTTTATCTTCTTGTGAGTTGATATGTTGTTGAAGACTTAATGTTCCACGATAACAAAGAGACAGTAGAACGCTCAGCATCTGCCTGTAAACATGCACGCCATCACAGCTTTTATTTCTTATTATATTTTTTATTAACCAGTTTTTGCAATAATTAATGTCCCCTGCAATAAAAGACGTTATTTTGTGGGCTTCACAGAACAGGCTGCAGCTCTGGCTGCCACCAGTTCCCATCATCACTCATGGTGATGATGGGAACTGGTGGCTCACTCACATTTATATGTGTGGATGTATTTTCTCTGCACCAGTTGATTACATTATCATTTCATCTCATCAACCGTTTTATCTTGTCATTTTAATCCAACAACAATATTTAAGACAACCTATACAGATTCACATAATGATCAATTTTAGTAATGATTTCCAACGGCTGACCGCATCATATAGGAACTGGTAGAAACGTCCTTTATTATTTTAATTTTTACATTTTCTCACACTACAACCCCTGGAGTTCAACATGATTGATTGGGATTTTCTGTGACACACCAACAGAGAGCAGAGCGTAATTAAGTGGAAGGAAGATGATGCATGGCTAACATTTTTTTTCACAAAGGAAAATATTCTAAGTGTGGCTCGCCTTTCTGTTCTCTCCATCACGGTTTTTGTAAAACCAGTTATGTCTTGGGGTGTGCCTCTACCTGCTTTATACATCTAAGGACTGAGGTTTTTGTCTGTTAATCTTTCTAGTTCATATTGGATATGAAGCATCATATGCAAACAGAAATGAGTAAACCTCTCCACAGAATGGATTTACTACCAAACACATACATACTATTTAGTAATGATTAATCTATAATTATTCTGCATCAGCCTGTAGCATAAATAACTTTTAACCAATCTGATCGTATGATTTGATTGAATTGTCTCTTTAAAGTGCCTGTAAAGATGACATGTGTTATGAATTGACAATACATAAATTATCTGAATTGAATTGTAATTTCCCCTCAATTTGAGCAGGTGAGTAAGACCATTTTTTCAATGGAACAAGATGATTTACATTACAAAGGGAAAAAAACAAGTGCATTAACTTAGTTCTAGTACATAATATCAATTAATTTAATCAAAAATACTCAATCTGTTGGCAGATCATCCTATTTACCTGCTCAAATTAAATATGTTTTTGCTTATTTCAGTTTTTCCAGTGCAGTGTATTTTTGTGAACAAATTCGGAGGATAAATAAAAGAAGGAGTTTGAAATGTAGACACACAGTGAGAGAAACAAAAACCTGCAGCAGTATTCCTTGTGGACAATCGTTGGTATTTGTTCTGCAGTCAGCGGAATATCCATCATAATACGACTGACAGCTGATAAATGAGGAAGAATCGACGTACAGCAGCTCTGGTTTCAAACCAGTCTCCATGAATCCACAGGGTTACAGAGTTTAAGCTCAGGAATGCAGAGAAACGGGTGAGGAAAAAAAGATTTAGTAATTGGGTCCTTTTGTCTGCCACTGAAGCTTTAGCTGTTCTGAGGTTGACTCCTCAACCTGCCTGCCTTTATGTTTTACTAGACAAAGCTTTATCTTATAGTGCACAGGATCTGTGTTAAAGATGATTGTTGCTTTTAGGAGAGGAGGGATGGGCCATTCCTCATTGATGATTTCCATAGAACACTTACTTTATTTTCATGTCAAAGATCATTTCTATCTGCAAAGTTGTTTTTCAACGAATAAAATGTTGAACCGAGTTCCTATATCTAGCATTTCTTATGAGATACTTCTGTCACACACTGGCGACACGACTGGATTCTTAATGCAGATTTGATGCCGCTGGAAAACGATCCAATATTTGAATGATCAAAAACATTTTTAATGTTACGTTTTCATTGGAAAATCACATCATCAAACGATCACCCAAAAATTGTCCGGATATTTCTGATCTTAGTCACCATATGAATCAGTTTTTGGGGGAAAAGGAAAAAGAGAAAATAGATGATTTAAACGAAATCAAAGGAGTCTCTCACGTCTCATATTCTACTGATTTTTTGATACCAACATTAAAGAATATATACGCCCAAAATTATTCATTAATCTGAAATTTAATCAAAACATTACTTGTCTTTGATAACCGTACCTTTTAAAACAAACAAAATTGCAAATAACAGCATCACATATAATTTAGACCTATAGAAGATTTTTTTAAAGCCTCTCAGGCCTCCTGAGGGAAACACAGAAATGCCCTCATGAATCAGCTGCTATGGCAGCTGGCAGAGAACGCCCTGACCTCTGTAAGTGTGTGTGTGTGTG
>JAUZNJ010093663.1:9129-22119 GCA_034780135.1 Jordanella pulchra
TTCAGTGTTTTCCTAACTTCTTTAGGAGTTGCTAACTTTTTAGCCCAATTGCTTCCATATTCATTACATGTACGTGCCGCATCATACTAACAGTCACATGGTGTTTTTATTGAATAAATATAACCAGAAGAGCTTTATTAACTAAAAAATTGAGCAAAGACCAGGTGTAAACTCAAACGTAACAGAAATATACCAGCAGGATGTTGTAATATTTCAGAAAAACGTTGTATGCAAACAAAGTGAGCTACTGCCATATGACATTGGAAAGTCATACAACCAAACTATGCACCTGTAGATATTCATAATATGGTACTTACATGAAGCTGAGGATCTGTACCACATTGTGTTGCATGGCATCTCTATCGTTTAAATCATAGCATGTAGCTGAATATAGTGATTTTTAATTTTTGCCTTCAGTTTTGTTTATTATTCTCTTATGGCTCAAAATGCTGTGCAGAAATAGCAGGTGACAAGAATCATCTGAGTTGTGCAGACACTGGAGATAATGTGTTTGTGACATCATAATGATAATAATGGTGTTTAATTTTATGCATTTGTTCCAGCAGTGAAACCAGATCAGCTCCTAACGATTAAAAAGGAGCTGTCGCAGATCAAGACGAAGATCGACTCGCTGCTGGGAAGGTTGGAGAAGATTGAAAGGCAACATCGCTCCGACACGGGTAGGAAACAATAGGGAGGGAGGGCAGTACCTGCCTGCCAGCGAGCATCTCTCACCATATTAACTGTTTTAGATGCGGAATAGAAAAACAGAATTTGTTTAACTTATAGTTTTAAACAAAGACAGGACCTAAAGCAGTGACATAAAAACTGGGTTATATAAAGTTGCCTGTATGGAAAACAGATTCTTGAAACTTTATTTCATTCTGCTGCTACCTGAAGTCTTTCTCTGTCTGCCTTGTCTTTTGCCAGAGATGCAGAGGAAACAGGAGGAGGTGTGTGAGCGTCTCCATGGTGATGGTGAAGACCACTCCGGAGGAGAGGAGGTTGAAGGAACAGCCGAGGTGGAGGCAGGAGAGATGACGGACGGAGGCGAGGATGACTTTGAAGATGAAGGAACCAGCGACATGGTGAGGAGCCCAAGCAGACAGTCACTCTCTCTCTGCAAGGAGTGAGTGGGTTATTCACCATCTTAAATAAAAGCAATAAACCGTCTACAGCTATCACACCGAAATTATAGCCTGAGTAGAATCTGCACACAATTGCTTGTACTTAAGGGGTACAAAAGATGGTCTGGAATAATTTTGACTAAACTAAATTATTCTAGAAATCGTTTTATGTTAAATTAATATGAATATTTTGTGTGCATTTGTCTGGTTTCAGTAAGACTAAGCTACCTTAATTTAGAACTAGAAAATCTTGGAATATCAAAAGTATAAATGAAGAATAAATTAGAGTTGACCTCACTTTTTAAAGAAAAATAGCCATGTTATCATTCACTAATCTGAAACAAATAGGCATTTTCCCTCTAAAACATGAAGATACTGTAATTTTATGGAAGATACTTGAAGAAACAATGATTTATATGAGAACACAGATCAGAGAAACCAGTCAAGATTTATGTAGATTTCTGCAAATCTGGTTTCTTGTAAACCAGAGGGCTATAAGGAATGTGGAATAAGGACAAGGACAGGCTTGATATGATAACGAATAATTGATAATGGATTTCAAACTTTGCGGTTGCATGTATTCACCTATATTGATGCATGTGGTACAATGCGTAACATATAACAAATGGAATTCTTAACGAATCTTTACAAGTGTCTTCTAAAGACAGAAAAGCCGTTAAAAGGAGCTTAGGTCAAAAGTTATTGACTGACTTTTAAATAATCTCACATTATCACAAGCATCAGTGCTAGCTCTGTATACAGCAGTACCTGTCTGCAAGACATGTGTAGTGTGTTCAATATCTGGATAAATGATTAAAAAAAGATTTGCTGAAAGACGGACGGATAAGAGACAATACAAGAACATGTGACCTCAAGCTAACCGTTAGCCACTAATGATGTTAAAGTATCCTCTGCTGCCAATTTACCCACTGCTATTAATTGAAGAGCTACTCCAAGATTTTTAATGAGTCTAGACTTCAATTAATGATATCTAAAATATTTATCCTAGAAAAACCTAAAACTAGAAACAGTTTGATCTTAATGCACCATAAGAAGATTTTTATTTGTTTCTTTGTTTTTTATTTTATTTACCCTGAAGTGGTCTCCATATACAGCTTCTAATATAAACTTTTTTTTAATGACCAAAGCAAGTTAATACATATTTTATATGTCAGGGTGTTCATTTCTAGAAAAAAAAAAGAAATGTGGACAGAGTAATGTTTCACCCGATGCCTCCATTAAGCTGTGATTCTGATTCTTGCTTGTATTGCAGATAGAGAACCACATATCGGATATTGACAACTGAGTAAGGTCAGTATTTACATTCCTCTTTAACAGCAAAACAGTTTTCCTTATTTTGCTATTTTGGAAAGTAACTGTGGATGAACTCAGATGATGTCAACCACAGAAATAGCTCAAGGTTTTGAAAGTTTGAAGTTCAGATAGAGACAGATTGAATGTATGACCTTACTCAATGTTGTTCAACTGACCCTTCTTTTTCATCGTCTGGGAGAAAGCGGCTGTTTTTCTACAGCTGCCCCTGATGACTGCCTTGGAATAAGGACAGATGTGACTTGTCAACCATCCACACTTTCCATCAAATGACATTTATATTCCCTCTGATTTACTGTATGGAAACAAATGGTTGTGGGGGTAAGCTTCCCCTTGCCTGGTGTTTTGTCCTCGTGGAGAAATAAATTCACAAATATTGTGTCCAGAAATTCATAAATGTCTTCATATGATAGATTTTTCAACTCAGACTTTTTTTTCTAGTCAAGGCATTCCTGGCATATTTTTGAACATGGATATTCTCCCATCTTCAACTTTTATGCTCAAACATATTATCCTGTTTTGCTTATATAAGCTGAATAAAACAGTACCTATACTTATTGCATAGTTTAACATTTACCTTTATATTTTATAAGATTAATAATTACACAATCAGCATCAGAATCCATCGAGGTGAATATTTATATGCTGGTCTGCTGCAGAGTTTATTAAACTGGAATTACAGCCTGTGGAGAGTGAGGATGTGGGGAGGCCCATTAGACTTCAAAAATCTAACAGTAATAGGACTGGACAATATGGCCTAAGCTCGTTTCAAAACATGTTTCTTAATTTTGTTCGATATAAAAGACTGCCAAGAATGCCCACAACAAATGACTGCACAAATCGATGACGAAAACCCATTAAACTACATTAAAAAACAATCAGTGACAGATGCTGTTGTTATAGACTGTAATGTATATAGAAGTATTAGAAATGTTATATTACTGTTTTTAAATAAAATTATATAGCAATTCAATTTATATTGAATTATTTTCCAGTCTTTTAAAATGACTACATTCAACAAAATTAATATTGGATTGTAGCATAAGGTGAAATGATATCTATTGAACCAGTGTTGCATGTTGACTAGACTTCCCACCCTTTTTATAAGATGCACCTTTCTAGTATCAGGTTGAGTAAACATCCCCTCTCTTCTCATATCTTAAGTAGTTCAGTTTTAAATGATTCTGTTCAAAGAACAGTCTTCCTTAACTGATTTTCTTTGTCTGTGTTTTATATTTAATTGCTTTGCAATCTGCTGCAGCAAAACACTGGACTGATTAACAATATCAACCTTTTTGTCTCAAAAGTAGAATTTGAAGCTTTCATCAATGATGTTATGCTTTCAGTTAGAATTCAAGGCTTTCCTGTTCTTTCTTTGTTTGCCAAAGTTTCTGCCCTTTCAATCGGCTGTGTGTTTATTTAATGTAGTGTTTGTATCATCTTTTATATCCTCATTACTCTTTCCCTAATGAGTCCCTGGTGTTTCAAAGGCCACAGTAACTAAAAAATTGTTTTTACATACTTTTTTTTTTTATTTGGCTGATGGATTTTAAAAAATCAACAAGTTTCCTAATGTTTTAAGGTTAAAATTTTCTCTTTCTATTTACACAAGGATCAGCTTTAATATCCTCAGCTGAAATAACCCGCAAGTCCTTATTTACATGTTACAGTTTTTAAAGGTGTACTGTAGCATATTAATGCATGATTTTAGAGTAAACTAGCGTAAACTTCCTGACTTTGATATATTTTAAAAACATTTTTTAATACTATTTTCCATATGGGGAAACTGATAGCTTCAAATTATTTCGGACTCTCGAATCTATACAAGAGTCCTAAGAAGCTGAACCCTGTAAACCCTGTTTGGATGTTCCCATTTCAGCCGTCAGAAGCTAACCAAACTAAATGTTCAAGGTTTAAAAACTCCTTGAAAATACAAGGTAATTGTATTTTCTTAATGTGTGACTAATGTGATATATCTCAATAGTAAAGGGATCCAATTTGAAATCATGACTAGAAACATTTTTACAATTTTTTAATTGCATTTTAAAATAATGTTAAAAGATCTTTTCTTCTTTTTTTCAAGTGTTAAAACTTATATCATGTTGTAGTAAATAATAGATCAGAATTATTCATTATAATTGACATATATACATTTATATAAACTATTAAGTTTGGATACGTATGTTGGAAGGACACAGAGATAGGATCGGGCAGAGGGAAGGATGGGGGATTCATTTCATCCTCTTGTACTTTGCAGATTTCTTTGTATTCAGTCTGATTAGAGGATCTGTGATCTTGAACTTCCTTCTGTAGGTCATGCCACAGTGGTTACAATCCATTATGATCAGAATGTAGAATGATCACAGTGATAGGCATGAACCCCTCCTTTAGTTTACTTGGGTAAAAACAATGGAGGTAGAATTTTTTTTAACTCCTGCTTTAGTCCTAAGTAAACATAGTATTCAAATAGTACTGTTCACAAAAACTCTGATAACACAACAGCCATCATGTAGAATGCCATGCATCCATAACTGTGGTTTCTGCCTGAGAAAAATAAAAGTGTCTTCTGTAAGAATACAATGAAATGTGTCCACTATCGTAGAGAAAAAAAAAACAAAACAAAAATGTGTTATGTTAAAATAACTTACAAGTAAAACAACAGAAATTTCACTACAGCTCATCAAGGATAATGAACAATGGTTTAGCTTGTGTATAAATGTTCTAAGCATTTTAGAGAAATAAAGTTTCTGTTTGTAAAGAGATATACCCAAACAAACTAAAAAGAAAAGAATAACGTGTCAAACTACAATGAGGTGCACCAGGAAGGAGTGGACCGGGACAGACACATGCTGACTTCACGTAAACAAATCCTTCCATGATAAATCCTGATATTTTATTTGTAGTGGGTAATAATGTCTCCGATTCTTAAATAAAGAAGTAAATGTGCATATTTTATGTCTCTAATGTAACAAAATAAGAGTCTAAAAAAGGCAAAGTATAGGTCTTAAAAAAAGATACTTTAATTAAGGTAATGTCACTATATTTAATCACTATATACCTTTGTTTATTGGTAAATTTTGAATATTAAAATGTTCCCTGAAAGTTAAAAAAAAAATAATAGCCAGGATTTATGTGACTGTAATACATTTTAGAGCAGCTTATTAATTAATTTTCTTGTCTTTTCTTAAGCAGCAAAGAAGTTGTGAGAACAGATACCAGCAAAATCCTCTCCATCAGGGAGGTGAGTTTGAAGCGAAAGGAAGCAATGCGAGAAGTGACTGACAGCAGAGGAAGATGTTTTCAGACGTGTTGCAGCTTGTTTGCCTCACCCAAACATCAGACTCCAGACGTGTGCTTTATAAAAATGCGGGATATAAATATTCTCCAGACTTCTGCAAATGCCAAAAGCATTGAATATTCTCACGTCAGAATGATTGCTTTTCTGAAAATTGCAGACAAAAGCAGTATATTGTGTGTTTAACATTTATTGTTCTGTATTGTGCATATAAATACAGTTATGTGAACAAAAGAACATGAAATGGTCTCTTTTTGTTGTATTTTGCTGTATGTTCATGTTTCTGTGAGCCAGCCAGACTGCAGGGAGAGAACTGAATATGAATGTAAGCTAGAGTCGTATTCTTTGGCACCTAATGATAAAGTGTTTTTTTGTTTTAATTGTACATTCAGGTGAAATCTACTCATAGTTGGGTTATTGTTGTGTTTCACGCAATATTGGATGCATACCATGTTTCTCATTTGTTGTAAGACAACAATAAGACCCATTTGGAATTTATTTACATCCTTTTCATGGTAATTTAAAGATGACTAATTATTTTCAGCATGTTCAAGGTGTGACTATTATGGATAATTTGTATTCACTGCATCTGTTGTACAGTCGTGGCTGATAAGAATTTTTGAAATAAACCTTCCCCCATCCCACATCCTTGAAAATGTGTTGTGGCTTATATATTCACAAGGTGTTAGATAATCATCTCTAGATTCCAGTATTTTTGGGGAACAACAGTAATCTGTGAAAAAACAAATTGCAAATGGCCAAAGAAATACTTTCAAACTTGGGTTGGTGCTCCTGTTAAAGTACATTTTATGCCAATGCATTGTTTTATTTATTTTATTTTGTTTTCTTGTATAGATTAGATGAGTTTTTTTTGAGTTTTTATTGATCTCACAGCGGAGAAATTCACACACAGACTTGTGTTATTTTGCTAAAAGGTTCCTGCTACAGCATCTTCCATACACTCTTGGTAATGATTACATAAAAAACCCTAAATTAATCCGTGTTAATGCAGTAGCATCATTTAAATAGTAATTACTGTTACTTAAACAGCACATGGACAAGTTAGGGGAATCCAAAATGCTTCACACTACATTTAGTCCTTCACCCATTCACACACACACTCATGGTGCTAGGCTAAATTGTATCCACAGCTGTGCTGGGGCATGCTAACAGAAGACTACTGTACACAGGTTCCACTGGGCTCTCTGACCACCATCAGTTCCCCAAACTTCCCCATATCCTATTTGAGCAAAATCTACAGCACTACCAAAAAAGTTTCAGGCACATTCTTTAAAAACTGTTGCCTAAAAAACATGTAAAACTTCTAATCTCCCTCTATACATAGCTTAGCCTAGCAAACAGATGAAACTTTGATCTTCACCAGTAAATTAAACCAGAATTTATCTGAATCACAAATGAAAACCTCTGTTTGATTCTAAAACCTGAGTGAAATCATTAGATACCTAGGATTCTAAACATTTCTGTTGATTAGTTTGTTTAATAGTAGCAAAGAATATCAGTGATGGCAGATGCCACTAAATGCTGAAGATTATGGACAATGTTGGGGAATGCCATGCAAATGAGTAGCTTTTATATCATTTATATTAAGCCTTTATTGACACGTTTTATTGAGATCTAAGCTCACACAAGAGAGATGTGTTAAGCTAAAACAAGAAAATTTAAATAGGAAGATTTATCTATTTTTCAGAGAATAAATTCAAAGTCCCGAAGGAATCAGTGGAGAGCTAAAGTCCTTAGAACACAGTCTGTGGCTGGACTCTAGGTGACATGTAGAAGAAGAAATAAGCTAGGGGCAATTCACGTATAACTAGATAAATAAAAATGGACAGAAGAATGAGTCTACAGGCGGATTGCCAATTTTTCAAAGAATATAAAGTACAGCTGTGAGTGAAAGAGTTATTCTCTGTTAATAAGTGTAATTCTCTGATAGAAAGCATTAAACATATTTAGAGAGAGGTGGCAGGTGCATTTATATAAACATCTTACAGGGTTAAAATTTACAAGCAGACCTGTATACATAACATTGATGGTATTTATGATAAAATGGCTGCTATTTCGTAGATCAATCCATTTTAAACAGGTTTGATCCTCTCAGTTTCAGCTTGATCAGTCTATTGCAAAATTCTTGATAAATCAAAGTTGTGCTGCAGAAAATTTCCAGCAAGCTTGAGGGTGTACCAGTGTGAATATTCACACACTTTGCTCGGTAAAGGTAAAAGTTTCCTGCTAAATTCCTAATTGGAATTGAGAGTATATGTATTTTTAATGTGGTGACCTCACAGGTTGTAGTGTCTGAATAATGTGTTGACTTGGTAGAAGCAGATGGCATTTCTAATTCAGTCACTTCATTAGCCCAACATCATCATTCTCACGGGTCAAGGTGGGCCACTGGCAGGTTTTCAGGTGTAATTGGTTCTATAACAGCTGGCCAGGAGCCAGTGAGTATAGTGATCAGTCATGCAGCTCCTATAATAAACCAAATCTCTCACCAGCAAGCGGAGCTGAGAGACGAATTATGACCATAATAGAGACTAGAATCTTTATGATTCAGCTATGAAGCCCAGCTTGCAGAAAACAAAGCTTACTGCAAGCACCGTCTTACAGTTTCAGTTTGGTAAATTTTATCTGAAGGAAATAAAGTAGAAAGTAATCCATATATATTTCATTTATTAAAGCTCTGTGGATGTGATTTTCAATGTCTTGTATAGTACTATTCATGCTCTTGTTTTTGTTTTATTTGAGGAAAGCAGGTTTGTTTCATCCTGTCAAGTTCAATTCAATGCCTTTGTTACACATTTCCCCAAGACAATGCATTTAATCATGCATCACCCTAACAGCGGGTAAAATAGATCCTGCGCACAGCACAGTCTGTGAGTTTTTTATTCTTTTGTCCATTTTTTTCTTCTTTTCATAAAAAAGCAGAAGACGTGTATTACTTGGAATTCGTTTCAAAACTGCAATCTTTGGTACAAATATTTAACTTACTAAAATTATATAATATATTATTAATATATAGTTTTAAAAGAACCCTGTTTAAAAGGAGTTATTTTTAACATTTTATATAAACTATTTCATTGAGTTAAATATTTCATTGAGGTATATTCTTTGCCTAAACACACACTAAGACTTTATGTTTTAATATTACCTTTCATAACTTTTAGGGATATTACTTTTTTAATGTTTATCTAAAACAACAGCATGCACAGGGAACAGGCCCGACTTGCCGTCAATTTGGAACAAACTCTGGATGGCTCCTCATAAAGGGCCCCTGAATATGTACTCCAGTAGTGCTCCACACAGGGCCCTATAGGGGATACAGTCAAATGCTCTCTCCAAGTCCACAAAACAGATGTGAACCAGTTGTGCAAACTCCCATGAACCCTTGAACACCCTGCAGAGAGTATAGAGTTGATGCAGTGTTCCATGATCAAGAGGAAACCCAAACTGCTCCTTCTGAAGCTGAGGTTCAACAGTCAGCTGGACTCTTTCCTCAAACAACCTGGCCTTTCTGGGGAGGCTGAGAACTGTGAGGCCCTATAGTACGAACACACCCTCTGGTTCTCCTTCTTATGCAGGGGGACCTTCACTCCAGTCTGCCAGTCCAGAAGGCAGTGTCCAAGACTGCCATGCAGTGTTGAAGAGGCTTGTTAGCCACAACAGCCCGACAACATCCATAGAAACAAGATAGTATGAGCAGATGTTGTCAATCCCCAGACTCTTGCCAAAGTTCTCTGACCACCCCACTGACTTTAGCCAGGGTGATGAACAACTCCAGCTCTGAGCACCCAGCCTCTGCTTCCACCATGGAAGCATGTCAGCAAGGTAGAGGAGATCCTCAAATTTTCCCTTCTAACATCAGACAATGTCCTCAGTCAAGGTCAGCAGCTCTCCACTCCTACTAGATACAGTGCTACCAAAGTACTATTTCCCTCCAGATGTACCAGTCAGTTTGCCAGAATCTCTTCAAGGAGATAAGCAGACCCACATATGCCCTCTACCTGTCCATGTGGGCCTCAACTCCTCCGCCTGCTGCCAAATCCTCATAGCATCAATCCCTCATGGTTCCCCTTGCAGGTAGTTGGCCCACTGGGGTAAATATCAATAATAGATCAATAATAGATGAGATCAATAATAGATGAGATTCATAAAAAAATAAAATTGGCTGCAGTATATAAACTGAGCACTGAGTACTAGTCAAGTTGTATTTTTGACAAATAATTTAATTACTGAACTCATGTATTAAGCAATTCAAAGTGAGGTTGTGTTGTTTTTAGGAAAACATATGCATTATTATCGGGCAACTTTTATAATGCAAAAAGATTGACCAACTTAACAGATTTTTTGTTTTTTGTCTGACTTGTTTTCTGTTAAGGTCAGTACACAATTTAGACAGGAACATTTCTGACATTTAATAAAAAGAACAAAACTGTCATCAGTATAGTGACACTTCTTCCCAATAACAGCCATTCTCACATTTCATGAAGTCTGTCAGTTTCTTGATAGGTCATCATTTTCAGTGCAAAAGCAACCACAGCTTCCCAGACTCTGTTCAAAGATGTGAACTGTCTTCCTTCTGTCTAAATCGACCCGTTAAGAGAATCCACAAATTTCCCACAAGAGTTTAGTTCAGATTAGGAAAGGAGCTGTGTGATAAATCTTCCATCTATAAGGCATTTACTGACAAGCCATGCAATACTTCCATGCATCCCAAGAAGTCATGTCCTGCATAAAGATCATCTTTAAAAATGCAGACTTTTTTGGGTATCATTGTTTGAAGAAAGTATTTCCTAAAAACTAGCAGTAGGTTTGGGAATTGATTTTAAGTCCATCATCAGTCTGAAAAGGTACAGCTTCATCTGTAATTTGTTCATCAGTCTATACTGGTACCCAAAGTCCTGCTTACATGCATCTGAATCAAGAGTGGAGTTTAGATTCAGCCACTAGCCTGTCCACCAGGCCAATTAAGAGTTTCTTTAATCCTATCAGTCCATAAAACCTTTGAAACTTTTTTGTTTATAGATATATTTTTGTCCACTTCTGTTTTACAGCCTTGTTTTTTTTTTTTTGCATCTTGTTTACTCGTAGTCAGGTTTGGTCTGGCTATATCTTGACTGAATCTGAATGTATCAGCGACTGGGATCATTTGATTATATATTTTTGTAGATAAATATGTTTGTCTCGTAAAGTGCTGCAAATTAAATTTGTTGTGAATTTGTGTTTAATAAATGAATTGAAATCAATTACAGATAATCGTCTTTATTTTTACTATGCAAACTATTGGTGCCAGGATTTCTGCCACTTATAAAAACTAACAGGTACAGACAATTGAGACGTCAAGGACGGTTCTGTGGGTGGAGCTTAGAAAACCCGGATGTTACCGTTAGCAACGTGATGTAAACAGGAAGTCTCTAAACGCTAGGGCGGCGAGTTTAACTTTGCTCAGTTGAGCAACGACAACAAACGTTGTCGTAAACTCACAACATGCTGTTTATACTTATTAAAATGATTATATTTGTTACTTTTGGGTTTATTCAAGCAGTTTTTAGTGTTTTTTTATGGATGTGATTTTTCGTAATTTTACCACATAGCCCGAGGGGAATTCAACACGTCAACTAGGCTAAGCTACTCGCTGACTCCAGACAATATATGTATACAATGTCTAGGCGTTACTTGGCCCGCAGGTTTTGGAAATGTTTTCGCTAGCTTCAATACACTTTTCTCCATAGTTTGTGGTGTTTGACAGAGGTGGGTTCCTCCAGTTAGCTGAGCGGATGGTTAACAGCTCGGGTGATTGAACCCGCCGACTGGAAGCCGTTGCTATGGGGGAAAAAGAGCTCAGCCTTACTGACAAGCAGCTAACAAGGTAAAGTGCTGATACTTTTGTCTTTTTGTAAAGTTTTCGAAATACGGAACTTACATTATGTATCTTTCTTGGTATTTTGCTGTTGTATTTTTAAAATAACTATGTAGCTTATTCTCCAATCAGAAATCACTGATTGTGCTTTTTTAAAACAAGAAGAGATAAAAGGACAACAAAACACTGGAAACGTATTATATCGCAACACATTTAAAACAGTAAGGATTTCGGATTTTTTCGGTTAATCGTTGAACTTTTCTTATTTGTCTTTGCTTTAGTCACTTAAATACTCAACGAAAATAACCAGAAAGACCATAAACAATGGAGTAGCATTTTCCATTTGAATGTATAAAAAAACATGAAGGATATTGGAATCCAGACTGTCCATGATGCAGAGGATGTGAAAGAAGATATATTATGGTTTTTAAATGAGATCCAACCAATCATATCGGATCAGAAAGCACTAACATGTTGACAACTATAAAACAGGGGAACTGTGATTTCTATTTCAGAGGAACAAACCTCATCTGTGTAGGAAATTTCTCATTGGTATAAAGTAGATATTGTGTTGAAGTGGTTTTCCTCTATCTTTGGTGGAATTGGGTATTTTACATAAAGAGAAAAGGACTTCTTTTTTAAAGTGATCAGTTGTCAATAAAGGCAGGCATGTGTTGATTTGTGAAAATTGCACAGGGTTTTGTGTTTTAAGTGCTTTTATTCATTTATTTTTGATAATGCATTTTTATCCAATGTAAAGTTTATGTTGTTATTTTGTTTGTTAATTTAAATCCAATTGAATCAACAAAAGGCAAGTCAATTCAAAGAAATAGATACTTATGACTGAGAAATTGTGCTTAATAGTTTCATTAAATTGGAAAATGATGCTTTTGAGATTGATCATGTCCAACCCAACTGGCATCATTGATATGGCACTGATCTGTTCCTTTTTATAGGTCTTTGAAAATGCATGCTGAATTCACAATAAGGTTGTTAACCAAACATTTTAAAGCAGAATCCACATTGCACCATAATTAGTCATTTATCAATGTGTAGTTTTTCATTACAGAGTTATTAATATATAAAGGGTAATATATTAATAACTCTGCGTTTGCATTAGATTATTTTATGAAGCTTTATCGTCTTTTTATTAGAAATGCACCAAAACATTTTTCAGATTTCCCCTGTGATCAGCAGGTTAGGTGCTAAAATTGTGGCTGTATTGTGTGTTCATAAAATATATAAAGGTTTGGCACATATGGTTTGATACTTAGATTGTGATAATCTGTCAGATTTGAATTATTATCTCTGTGTCATCATATTTAGCTCTTTTTTATATGTTATTGTCTTTGACAATTACA
>JAUZNJ010093695.1:0-22112 GCA_034780135.1 Jordanella pulchra
TCAGCCTGACCTACACTTGCGATTTGATTTTGAGTTTCCTCTGTTTTTAACCAAAAGGATAAACAGGTTCCGGTTTGCTTTCTTGGCCTTGAACGCTCTCTTGGCTAGACATCATGAGCTCTCGACTCTACTGTAGATGCAACTCTGGTGTCTGTGTGGAGGCAAACTTACTTTAAGTGTATTACCACCACATAAAGGCTGGAGTGGGAAACAATGTTTTACCCTTGATAAATGTATAACGTGACCAAAAGTGCCTTTGTGACTTTGGAAAATGACTTTTTATAATTGTGATTCTGTTGCCATTGCAATTAGTTGTCCTGCCACTTGTTTGCCCTGTTTAACGCTCAAGGCATTCTGGAAGTAAGAGTTAACACCATGGTGAGATAAGGAGAGCCGTCTGAGGGCTTCTTAAAGAAGGTTATTGCTTTTTTTAAGTATTCAAGGAAGTTTTAAATAAATAAAAAATGAAAAACTTCAGGAATAAAAAAATTACTTCATAGCTGCTAACATGCCTAGGTCAGGCTGTCCAAGCAAGTTTGCTCGGAAAGCAGCCTGCAGCATGCTGAAAGGAGTCTCCAGAAACCTTGGATCCCATCCTGGGAACTATAGTGGATTTTTGCTACTATTAGTGGAACTCTTATGGATTTAACAGCAGTTAGCTGTTGTAAAACAGTCCAAATATCCAACGTCTGATCTGTTGCACAGACGTTTTGCCGTGGCCATTAAGGCTACAAGTAAAGGCCACTAAAGGAAATAATGTAATTAAAAACACACAAAATAAAGTGGAAATTATTGGAACTGACCATATACAGAAGACAATCATTGAATCCATGGTTTTATTTTAATTCCTTCCACTGCATTTTGTTTTGCTGGTGATTAATTATTGTATTTGTTTCTGTTTAGTAAAAATATCTGGTTAGGAAATTGAACCAGCACCTGATCAGTGTTTGACAAAGAAGCATTGAATGTACAGAGTATTCAGATTTGATTTTTTTTTTCTCCCACTCTGTATTACAAGATGCAATATTTAGATGAGAATTTGCCACTTTTAAAAAGACTTTAGAGTTGCTCAACATTGCTACTTTAGATTTAAAAACCACCCTTTCTTCTTTTTCCTTTTTACATTCAGTTTACAACCTGACAAACAACATCGACGTGGAGAACACCAAGCTGAGGATGGAACAGTACCAGAAAGAAAACAAAGACATAATCCAGAGAAATAAGGCCAAGCTAGTATGCACCATCTCCACTCCGCTCTCAGATAAGACCAGGCCGGGGCATTGCTGAGAGCTTGCATGACTTCAGATTTTGTGGTCAGGGATGTTGCAGGTTGGTTTAGAAGATCCTGTTTCCTTCTCCTCCCTCAGACACGGGAGCAGGAAGAGTTGGAGGAGCTGCTGCTTCTGGAGCAGCAGAGCAACGAGCAGCGGCGGCTGGAGGTGCTGCAGGAGGAACAGAGGCAGCTGCAGGCCAAGAGGAAGAGCAAACAGGCTCTGCTGGATGAACTGGTGAGAAACGCACGTGTTGTATCATCCAATTGACTAAAACCGATAAACCTGAGGATAAGAAACAACAAGGGGGAAAAAAAGGCTTCTGTGCATACTTTGCCTCACACTCACAGACACACAGACACAGTCACCCTGAGGGTTGATGGCTGCAGCACCATTAAGAGCTTATTACCAGTCATTGCACTGCAGCTTGCATTGTTCTCATTCTGTGATCCCAGAGCCTTTCAGCTCCATTGTTTTGAGTTGAGGGCTTTGGAAGTTATTGTTCCTGCAGAGCTGCCTGCAGAAGGACCATCACAGATAGCAGGCTAAGCTGTGTGCTTGTTTGTTTAAGGCACAGCGCCTGTTGACTATTGGCAGATAGACCCCCCTCTGAGGGGACCTCTCCTGGGCTCTGACATCTCTACCTCTGCATGACCATTTGCACCAGACTTTATCTTATTAGTTTCCATATCTACCTCATTCTTATCAGTAAAAACACTAATTTACATATTGATGTTATGGGCTGAAACTTTTTATTGTTTTCTTAACATTTCTTTTTAAGTGTTTTAATGTCACAGTTTGAACTTGCTTTTATAAAACCTTTCTTTAACTTTTAGATTTCGAAACATTCAAATGCTCGATTTAAATGATCAAGCCAAGAACATTTGGATGAACAAAGTTGTCAAACTGTTTCTTATCTTAGATAAATGTTCAAATTTCTGTTTTGAACCGGTTGGTTACTGGTAACCAAGAAAAGTGTGCTTTGGTAAAATAATAAAAGCCCTAAAAAAGTTTAGTGAGAATATTTCTGGAGTTCACATGGCTTTTAATGACCTCTCAATGGAATGTCCAGTGTTTTTGGGCACTGTCTGTCAGCTGGCTGAAATTAAGCTGTTTGGTTTTCCCTTTTCCTTGATAACGTGACTAATCATCCAACTAACTTTGGCTTACGAAACTCATGATACTATAAAAAAAGCAGAACAAAAAAAGGCTATGAGCTGCAACAACAGTTATATTTATTTGATAAGTGATATGAAATTTAGAATGTTTATTGTTATTTTGAAGGATTTTAGTAAATACAGTAAACCTTGGCGTTTTCCCTCAAGGTTATTTTTCTGGCTCGTTCCTGAACTCTGCACTCGTTCAGCATTCCTGTCTGTTGTTGGACTGTTTCATGATCCCATCTCTCGTAGTTTGTGCACTTAGACATACAGTATGTGCCTGACCTTGCATTTAATTAGAGCTGTGTTTTCAAGACGCTGTCTGCCGCACGGTCACAACTTTTTAATATCTCTGCCTTCAGTTTACTGAGTGCCTGCCTGAAAGCATCATTTACTGATGGTTATCTTAGCTCCAGTGATGAATGATGGACGGAGGCTACCGCCTGTGTTGCTCTCTGAAGGAAAAGCTCTTAATGAAAGTCTTTCATGAACTCTCCTCAAATCACTTGTGTCCCTCCAGGAGCAGTCTCAGCTTCCTGCCACCATCTTACTGGCTCAGCACAAAGTTCGCGCCGCCCAGCTGGAGACGCAGATAGAGCAGCAAAAACAGAACGTAAAGCCGACAAGTTTGTTTTCAACTGGAATCCAAATAGTAAGTAAACCCACCGTGGATGTTTTAGATATTAACTGGGTGTCTAATGGGCCTGGAAACGTCTTATGTAAAGAATGGGTTTGTATTTCCAAACAGTTTCATCTCTCTCATTTTAATATTGTCCTTCCTTTTTTTCTTCTTTCCTACTTTCCTTCCTGGAACCTCCTTTCATGCCCTCCTATTTTTCCTTTCTTTTTCCTTATCTTTGTTCTTTCTTCCTTGTGTCCTTACTTCTATCCCTCCATTTCTGCCCAACATGCCCTTACTGTAAGTGCTTCCTCCTTCCTTCCTTGTCTTTCTTTACTTCCTTTCATGTGTCCTTCCCTCCTCTTTTCCTTCCCTGTTTGTCCTCCTTTTCTTTCTCCTTCTGTCCTACCTTTCTCCATTATTGTGTCCTTTACATTCTTTTATTTCTTCACTCTATTTCGCATTTCCTTCCTTATTTTGTTTTTTGCCCCTTCTTTTTTCTCCAGCTTTTTGTAGAGTCCATCTCTAAAGCCTTTCTATTTATAGGGGACTTTTTGGGCTAGAAATTAGCATAAAACCCAAGACCTCTGGAAAATGTAGTCTCAAAGTATGAACTTTTTACGCATTGAAATATAGGAATCTTTTATTAAGTTAGACATTAATTGATCCACTTCTTGAAAAGTTTTATGACCATGAACTGAGTGGACATTAACCAGGCTTTTAACTCTGCTGCCGCTGTACTTGCACAGAGCAACTCTGAAAGCCTCCCCTCTTGTTATAGTCTGGTAGTTCACTATACCTACCAAGACTACTGGCATTTATTTGGGTTTTAGGCCAATCTTACTTTTATGTTTGAGTTAAAGTTCATCCTTTGAAATTATAACATTTTGAGCTAAAAATCTATAATGTCTGCTTGTTTTTAACATTCAAAGATTTTTCTGAAAGATTTTATCTCTGGTTCACAAACTTTTCCTAGATTATTTAAGGGAAAAACAATTTTAGAAACATGTATTTGTAGCTCTCCCCTATATAAACAAATCTTTTGGTTAAGTTCAAATTTAATAACTTAGGAGTTTAAAATACTTTTTGCCTCTATTTCATTTTACTGTTTGTAATGGAAAAATGTTATATCTAATAAACAATCTCCATTGAGGCTATACCTTTATTGAAAAAAAGAGGTTTTAGTATTTCTTTGATGAGATGGTTAAATGTTCATGTCAGAGTTTGATGCAGGCATCATGCGGAAGTTTATTTGGTTTTTGACTTGTTAATAATAATTGATTATGCAGAAATAATGGATTGATTCCGATATTTCAAGTGTCTGCTTAATAATGTGAGCTAATGATAATATATCAGGAGTATTTGTGAAATGTCAACAGTGAAGATAGACCCCAGTTTCTTCCTTGTGTTTGTATTAGCAAACCTCCCTCCGTCTACTATTAGTTGTTAATGTTTTGCTTTAAATCTTTATACATGTTTATTTTTTGTTTGAATGAAAACTTATGTAACACTTGCTATCATTGTGTCATTTTTGTCATGTAAAAAGAGGAAGGAAAAGCAATGGCGGCTTAAAAATATTGGCAGCAGATATCTGGAATCGGTTTGGCTAACGACAAAATAATCTGTATCAGCACTGATCTTATAAGAAGAGTATCGGTTGATCTCTAGTTAAGGGCTCTGACATCAGTTTTACTTTTAACAAATGGCTGGGGGGGGGTTATTAATGCAGCAATGTTAACATTGCTGCATTAATAACTGTTCAAAACTGTAACAGAGCATGTTTGACCTCATCTGGTGCTTCTTCAGTGTGGGAACGGGCTTTGACCTCTTCGTTCCTATCATCACATTCCTGTTTGAGAGCGGTGGGTCCCACGAGGGCCGAGCATGTGGGCTCCGGGCTTTAACTGCGCTGCACTTTATGCACACGATGTGTGAGGAGGCCTTCGTTCTTGGCTGTCGTTCATGTTTTCACTCATTTATTTTCATTTTAAGGGGATGAGATCAGCTGTGTCATCATCCCCAGTCCCTCCAATGCAGCCCGCATGAGATACGGTTGTCTTCTCACAGTTTAGTGATGCATGGCACTGATATCTGCTTCGTACTCATCTAAGGCTTGACGCATTCTGTTATATGAAAACCCCTTACTTTTCTCCATACACGACGGCCTATCAAACTATTTCTTCTATGCTACCAGATAGCGCTTTGCACTCTTTGATAGAGGGTGGGAATTTAAACTCCAAGATGGAGAGAAACACGGCCCAGTTGTGTTGCCCTTGGCTTCTCTCCTGGCTGTTTTTCCCAGCGTCTTGCTTGAATTTCTTTTCATCTCATTTGTGCTGCTGTTAGTGATACTGAGCTCTAACCACGCATCTGCTCGGTTAGACTGAGAGACGTGAGTCAGGGGAAAGTGTTGGTTTGGATTTCCCTTCCCCTTAGAGTCCAGAGGAATGACTTTGTTTTACTTGGTAGATTTTCACTAAAGAACTGTGGGTTCCTGCATATTGCTGGATGCATGCATCTACAAGCTTTATGGTCTTTGTGAGCAGTGTCTTGGTAGAAAAGTTTGGAAAAGCAAACCGAAAATGTTAATATTTCATTGCAATAAATCACTTGCAGTATTTATCTTTATACCTGTTACTGTCTGTGCAGCAAATAAGCAATTTGGCCTCATTTCTGTGAATAGACAATCAATGTTACCTAAATATATCCTATGAAGTACTGACCCTCGGAAAAAGTATTGATTGAGTTTTTTTATATTATGGTCAAGTTTCAACTTTCATCCACAAACTTATATTTTACTGGAAGTTTATGACCAAGCAATGTTTAATAATGAACAGGAAGGAAAATGATTTGTGGTTTTCAGCATAATTTACATATAAAAATCTAAGGTGTAACCTACATTTAAATTCGGACTATTTTTTCTAAAAGAAAATAAAATATGGTGCAGCTTTCTCATGTCATTTTAATCAGTAAATAGAGTCCAATTGTAATTTAATCAGAGTATACTTTCAGCTGTTCTGTGAAGGGCTATAAGGTTTGCTAAGGAATATTAATAAGCAAATAGGATCATGGAGACCAATGAGCACAGCAAATAGCACGCTGAGAAAGTTGCGGAGAAGTTAAAATGCAAGTTTAGCTTATAAGACGATTCCCCAAGCTTTGAATATCTCACAGTGCTCCGTTCAGGCCAATATCTAAAAATGGAAAGGCTATGCAAACCTGCCAGGAAATGGCTGTCCTGCACAACTTCATCAAAGAAGATGCCAAGAGGGTGATGGTAACTCTGGTAGATCTTCAGAGATCCGATGGAATTTGTTGACAGGACATCTTTTCGTTGTACAATCCAAATGTGGTCTTAATGAAAAAGTTGCAAGATGAAATTTGAGAGAAAAGTTTTACCTCATGGCTTACATGTGAAACTGACTCTACATCACTGTTAACCCTCAGGCCTTTGTTGAAACATGGTGGTGGCAGTATCATGCTATTTCTAGAAGATGCTGAAGGCCATTGATTTTTCCCTCACTTTATAATTATGCTCTGCTTTGTGTCAATCTGTCACATGTCAATAAAGTTTGTGGTTACTGATGAAAAAGCCTTAAAAAATGCTGGTTGAATCTTACAAACGTGACCATCAGACAGCTGCATCAAAAAAGTCCCTGTCGTTCAAGTAAAACTCAAACCAATCAAGTGCTCTTTCAGAAACACTTTCTCTCGTCCCTCCAGTGATAATTTATGGTCAGCAGTGACAAACAGTTCTAACATTTTCATCAAGCACCTTATACCTTGTTTATTTAATGTTACCGAGGCTTTTTATGATTTTTCTTACATTATTTTTTCATTAAAAAGCTCAAACACAAGTGGGTGCCCTCCTCTCTCGTCCAGTCTCTTCATCCTTCGCTTCAGTCATCTCAGCTGAGCGTTTGCTGCTTTAATCTTCTGTCTTTGACCATTGGGTTTGAGGATGCAAGTTGTTATTCAGTTCTGTAATCATTTGAGACTAAATTTAAAGTGGGATCTTCTGTAAAATCTAGTTTGGATAATAAGTGCTGAGGTGAGGGGTATTTTCATTCAGGCTCAACATCAGAGTAAATCTTCTTAGAAGTGCTTAGAGGGTCTCCTGGCTAAACACGGATGTTCCTGGCCGGCTGTGCATTAATGTCACAGTTGAATGGCCTGATGAGGAAGTTGGCCAATCCTGGGGAGGGGGGGAATTGGTATGAGTCCAGGTGTGATATGTGATGGGATAGGCCTGGTCCTGCCTCAGGAATGGTCTGGAAATGTTCTCTAATCCCTCACTTTGTAGGTGCTCTATTGAACCAGGAGGCACACAAGCATCCATGTGCGGGTACATGTGGATAAATACCCCCCCAGTGCCCCTGCCCCCAAGTCTGAGCACACAGCGTTTGAAGAATAAAGTGTCTTTCCGAAATAGGTGTCCTCTGAAATCAAAAGACCCGCTCTGTGTGGGAGGATTCCCTGTTTAAACAGGCTTGTTGTTGACTGACACAGAGCCAAACTCACAGCTGAGCACCGTGCCAAGACTCATCATGCAATGGAACAGCCTACTTAGCACCTGCTTTGAGAAAAGCATAGACTTTAAATGAATGGGGGAAAAAAAAACATTAAAATGAAAACCGATTCTCAGACGTCTGGGTTATTGTGGCAGTAAAGGTAGAGAGCTTCATCATCAGAGGGTGTGTGTTTGTGCTGACCGGGGATTGTTCTCAGCTGCTGTAGTGTCCATTCCGGAAAGCAGCTGACCGATGGGGAATCTTTCCACCTTGGAGCGGCTTTCAGCGCCATCTTAGATGAAAGGTCCCCAGTTCCAGCCCTGCCAGGAGCCTGGGCCCTTTGCCCACAGGCAGCATAGCAGCTGGCATACCTGATGAGGCCGACATGGGTACCTAATGAAACAGGAGGTACATCAACAAATGGCAACACACACGTGGTGGAGCTAATGTGGGTGGAAAGTTTATTCCTAAACACTGATGTGTGGCTTGCTGAAATAACCCGGGTTCTCTCTGGCTTTAGTCCATTCGACATTGGACCAGTGGAATTTGCCTGCTATAGAAAACACAACACTGTCCCGCACGCAGAGTGACGGTGAGGGCAGTGTTTGCTCTCCTGGTTGAGTCCTCTAACATGACCTCAGCTCATCAGATGCGCTTGTCGACGCAGGCTGGGCTCTGCAGACTGGCCCAACCTGTTCTGTCTGAGTTGTTGCTATATACGCACTGCAACCCCCACTGATGTTTGCACTTTTATCTTCCTTTCCTTGTTCATACTCAGGAGAAAGAAGAAAAAAACTAACAGAGATCTTCATTACATAGTTCTATCAGAAAAAATAATGAACAGCTAAAATATTCTGCCCTTTTTGATCTTCTAGTTTTTTAATTTATTTTCTGTTATCTAGGTTAGTGCATGCAGGGGTCTTGATTAGGAGGGGAGCTTGGAAAACTTGGCCCTGATTGGCACCAACATATGTGCATTCACACCTCGCCCCCCTCTGATGGTCTGGCCCCGCTTTGGTGGGCCTCGTCGAACCCAGCCTGCACGGAAGGGGAGTTGTCAGCTTTAGGGGCTTTGCGCCGCAGCAGCTGCCACTGATCAGGGAGTTATATTTAAACTGGTAAGGCAGAGGGAGCCAGCAGTTTTTACACTTGCTACTTGCTGTTCGGCATGCCAGTGAGCAACCCAAAGCCCTTTATCCATACAGAAGCACCGGCAGCTCTGGGGCAGAAAAAGGAAGTGAGAATGGGAAGGTGTTAGCATAGCTTCTAACAAGGCTCATGTTTTCATTCCCTCTTCAATGCTCCACAGTTTCCTCCCGCTTGTTCCTATTATCACTTCTTGCAATCGTGAAGAGGTCCCAATCGGCTTTCAAAGCTCCCTGGGAAGCAAGCGAGTTGTGTGCCTGTGCAGTGGAGGTGCTGATGGAGAGGCTAGTCTCTGCAACCTTGATGTGTCCTGCTGAGCTGCAGAATAAAGCTTGAGATAAGGTGTTGGTATTTGCGTTGAGTGTGCAAATTTTGCCATGTTAAACAATGGATAAACTACAAAAGCAGTGGTTCATCAGTAAGAAAGTTATGTTAGTTAGAAATTATGCTGTTAAATATTTTCAAGGTAAATGTAAAGGAATTAGTTGTGGATGAGGAGCAAATGGCGTGGGTGCTTCTTCTCTTAACGATGTTTCTTTTTTTTTTTTTTTTTTTTTTGGTTAACATGTTAAATGTTTTAGCTTATCCAAAAAATATTATTATAAAAAAAGATCCTTTTTTTTTCTTAAGTAAGGAAAAAAGGACAGTATAAATTCAAAACTACTGTTTAATTTTCCTCAGGTAATCATTTGTTGACTTAAAAACTAAAATGATCCTAAAAATGAAAGTGCTTAAAACTGTAAGGCATGATTTAACAAAATATTATATGAACATTTTTATTGATTTGCTCAGTAATTAACAATCAAATGAACTGGGAACCAGGAGGAGGTACACTGGTCTACAGAGGTTTTTTATTTACCTCTAAACCCAGATCTGGGACCAGGCCAACAAGTATTAACCGATCCAAACTAAGAAATAACAACATATTTCATTCCACAAGTGAGAATTGAGAACATTACCAAAAAAAGAGAAACGTAATAAGCCGATCGGTGCTGCTACTGCTTTTCTTTCAGCAGCTGGAGAATACAGAGAAGAAACAACTTCATTTAACCTTTTAACGCAGTCCATTCAGGCAATATCAAAACACAGAAACCGTATCTGTGAGTGGTACAAATGCTGAGGATACAGAATTATCCCCACTGGCTCAGCAGTGATTTCTTCAAATCATCCTTCCCTGTGGTTTTATTAGGATTGATAGCCCCCAAAGTCCCACTTTAGTGCCACAGGGGTGTCATAAGAGTTAAAAAACCAGTTACATGCACAAACTTACAATGAACACAAAGCTGTATAGGTAGTTGGATGGGCCCCTGTGATGATAAAAGCAGATGTTCTTGCTGGCTCTCTGTTGTGTTGATCCAAACACCCCACCCCCCCACCCCCCTCGGGCCCTTGCCGATTTCTGCTGCGCTGGACCTGGCTGGGGGTCTTAGTCCTCCATCATCCATCCTGTTGCTTTTTCTGCTTAGGAGCATTCTTGAAAACAACAATTGTTTGTTGTAATTCATAGGGGCTTTAAGTAGGAGGTGATGAGTTTGTGTTTGTCAAAGACATACATAAATGATTAACTCTGTTAAATGTGTTGCCATGTTTTACGTCAGTGTAAATAAATCTGCCGGTTTTTAAGGTGACCTAAGAAAGGAATGCATTAGAAATATGGCAACGGTGGGCAGAGTCCCTTGAGGGACAGGTTTTCAGTCGTATGCCGCTCCCAGTGCGGTGCTAGCTCTCCCTATGGCCTTTCCTTAGTGGCTGTAGCAGTGGGACAATGAGGGTGTAAAGGAACTGGAAGGTTACAGTGGTCGGGTCAGCTGTTCCACGTTCTTTAGCATACATGGGATGACTAATCAGGACCTTGGTAAAGGTTGAATAAAGCCCCTGTTATACATGTGAAATTAAAGTTTAAAGTGAGAAATTTAGCAGTTTTACTTTGGTTGTGGTAGGAGGCCCTTAGAGAAGTTTTTACCACTTGGATAAATATGCATCACATCATAGCTGAATATCCTTGTTCATGCAGAAACCCGTATCATTCATAGATTCATACAGTGAAATATAAAGTTTGATGATTGAGGTTCACTCATTATGAAAACCTCCAGAATTTAGTAATTTAGAAAATTAAATCACTTTGAAAACAGATCTTAAAATATGTAAAAAAAAATCTCCAACTAAGTGTCTTTTTCCTTAATTTAAGCAAGTAAATAAGATAATCTACAAATGGAATTAGTATTTTTGCCCTTAAAATAAGATGATTGTATAATATGCTCTTAGAATAAGACAATAGAGTTGTTGTTTTTTTAAGCATAAATTATCTCATTCCTTCAGCAAATTGTCTAACCTACTTAATACAATGGAAAATATGCCTATTTGGAAAAAATAACTCGTTTTATTTTTTCTGTGAACTTCTACGTCGGCCATATACTTTACAGTATGGTACTTAATACCTGTTCAGGGCTCCTTTTTGCATGAATGACTGTATCAGTATAGCATTAGCCTGTAGTTCTGTTGAATTGTTCAGGGTGCCCAGCTTGCTTTCAGCTTGCCTGCATTATTTGTGTTTGTGTGCTGAGGCTCTTAAAACTCTGGCTCCAGTTTTAGTTGCTCGATGAATCTCTTTAAACCCTTGACTAAATACTGCTTTACAGTCCTTTAAAATGTGATTATCAGATATGTTTAGAAATGGGCTTTTGTAGCTTGTGGAGCGAGTGAATGATAGTAAAATCAACAGTTATACCTATAATGTTTAAACCACAACATAATTTATTTGCTAAGAAATAAGCTACTTTTATTGGTTTCATGTTTGTTTTCAACAAAGCTGAATTTTGATCATTTTTATAGACACAAGCTATGAAACAAACACAAATGCTTGAAACATATGCAACATTTATAATAAAATTTAAAAAAGAAAAAAATATATGTTTGATTAATTTTTCTGACATTCACCAATAAAGATTTTATTTGATCAGTCATTCTGCTATTTTAGCAGCAGAATCTAACCTGTTTAGGCTGAAGCATGCGTTCAAAAAAAACAACATTCATTACCTGTTCAGTGGAAAAACCCACTAGATTGCTGTTAACATGCGGCCACTGTCACTATCGTAGCTCCCCCACCTCCCCTCACCTGCACAAACTAAAAGCTGCTGCACAAAGTTACAGGCTCAGACTTGTTCTGTTAAAATAGCTGAAAGTCATTCTGAGAAAAAAAAAAAGACCTGTTATATGTGAATGAATTACCTGTAAAACGTCTCATTAGCAAAGACACATTTCCTTTCAGCAGGTATGATGGTTTAACACTGAGGGGGAAACCCAGCATCTATTTTCTCCTAATGACCATGAAGACCAGCAGCTCTGAGAATCAGCTCAATGAAATAATCTAGAAAACATATTTGTTAGAAGCTAGAAATATCACATTGCAAATAAATTTGCATATTCAACCTTGAATCAAAACGACGATACTATAGAACGCCACTCATGATATTAGTGCGTTGTGTTGCTTTCTGCCTTTACACACCAGGACTCCCATTGTTCTGTTCTTATTCACCAACCTTACATCTTCTTTCTTGTCATTGTGCGTCGCTTTGAAAGCTCCAGCTCAGCTTTGCTTCCTTTATTGCCCGCGTGTTTGTGTGACTGTGTTTTCACATAAGCCGAAGCATGTGTGAGAGGCGGGCAGGGCAGTCTGCGGTCGCGGGGCACATGTTACTTGTTTAGTTTGGTTTTCATCAGCTCCCCTCTGTGTTCTGTTGTTTATTCTCCCCCACTTCTTTTTCTTTGCTTTCTCTCTTATCTTTTTATCTCCCCTTTGTCTCTGTGTTCCTTTGCTGAACTCTAAAGTAGTTGGTGCATGTTTAAACAGCATCTCTTTTAATTTCATTGACTTTGGTTTCTCTTCTGAGGCTGGTTCAGTAATGCTGAAGGACTGTAGAGCTCTGGCGCTGGTTGGAAATTCCCTCTTTCAAGGCAAAGCCCCAAATCGAACAGTTTCCTGGTGATCACCCTGATCAGCACCAATAGGGGTCACGGCAGCCTCTCTTAAATCAGAGCTTTTAAAGCTCTAGTTTACTAGTATTGTGCATCTGGGTAGAATGTCTGAGCCAAGCAGGGCTGAGGATTTGCTTAATGAAAGTGGCATTCAGATTCATCCAGGTTCAGGAGAGTGGATCGTGTTTGCATTCCCCTTTTCCTGCTAAAGTATCTAGCAGAGCTGTTTAGCTGCTAACACACTGTTAACTGCCAAAAGTAATTTCAGAATTGTCCTGTTTCAGTTTATCCCATGAACGATCAAAAGTCTTCCTCTATAACAGTTTGGCTGTCATTAGCAGTTTTTTCCCCTCCTTTTTCCTTTTTATTTAAGGCTAAGTTTTCTATTATTGTTATCAAAAACAGTGAGAATTATTTTGCATCTGCTGAATAATCTGTTATTTTTCTTTCAGGGTCAGACTGTCTCCCTCCAGCCGTTGCCCAGGATACAGGAAGTTCTGTACCAGTATAAACCCCTTCAGGTTGATACCTACGGACCCCCAGCACCAGATCTGGAGCAGCTGAGCAGATTTGGGTATGAACTTAGTTTTTCAGTTTTTTGTTCCACCCACAGTGACTCAGATAGTTAAGTGTTCAGTAGGAGCAGTTTGCTTGTTAAATGGCAGGTGACATGGCCCATAAATCAGGTTGTATCTATTGATATTCCATCCGTTTCTATTCTATCAATCTGTTTTCCTTTTTTAGCTTTACATCCTAGCTTTTATCTTGGAAAAAAAAGCATTTCAACAGAGCTGTTTTTCTTAGTCCGAGAACAACTTCTAAACATGTGTGATAAATTGCAATAATGAATCAAAATTTGTTTAAAGATGTTCCTTGGTCAAAATAAAGTTATAGATATTTTTAACAGTGAAATTACAATCACAAATTCTCTATGCAAAGTACTTATTTTACTGTTTAAGAAAGTACGCTAAAACACATTACTGGACTACCTTCAGAGTACTTGCCAAGGGAATTCAAATAATGTTAAGTAATGAGCCTTCAAGTTTTAAACTCAAACTTTAGTTTTTCTTCATTTCCTTCATTAAATAGCTCACTTTAAGGTCTTTCAGGGGAATTATGTATGCCAATAAACAATATGTTTACAGTAGGGATTCACTCTCATGAATACATGGGCTGATGTAGATAGTTCATACTAAAACTGCCACTATGGGTGATAACTGATATTATTGTTATTCTTTATTTATTTCCCTACCGCTTCGGTATCGCTAAAAATCGACCACAGCGCTGACATTGCTTCACTGCTTTAGGTAAACACCAGCAATCCTGCTCTGCATCATTATTGCTGTTATATGAACAAATAAAAACCATGGTTGTGTTCAGACATTCACAGTTACACCATTTTATACGAGTGTCCGGATGTCAAGTGAATGAAAAAGTGGTGGACTGAAAATTTCCCACAATGCACCTTGAGTATTTGGGTACACTGAGGGTCACTAGACGAGCAGATATATTCCAGAATGCTTTGCAAAAGCTCCCCTCGCAAAGCATCATGGGCTTTGTTCTGGGGTCAAGAGAAAACAATGATGGCAGAGGGAGTGCACGGGGAGCCGGACAAGGAGAGCGAATAGTAGTCGTCATCTCATCTGTCCAAATGGTCAGCTAATAAACTCCACAATAAAGTCCCTGCTCTGTACAGTGGTTGAGGGGTTTAGGGGTTAGAGTGTACTTTCAGAAAAAGCCCATATGACCAATACTTCCAAAACAAAAACAGCTATTAGTTGGAAATAAACATTATCTGCTGGTATAGTTTTGTCTTTCAGACTGATACCAATATGTTTAAAGGTGCCGTTGCTTATGCTGATATATCTTGTTTTATCTCATCTCAGAAGACAGTGTCCTCACTTTTTATTTCGCCAACCAAAACAGTGTCCTTATAAGCAAACTTTGAAGTGGAGTTTGAGTAGTGCCTGGTTCTTAGGACTCCACTCTTCTCCAATGTTGTGTCACTCATGTTCCAATGACCATGGGAACTGCTGCTGCCTTCGCCTGCCTTCGCTCTCTTTAATCCTTGTTTTTTATCCACTTTCTTATTTTCCCTCCTTCCAATGTTTCCATTGTCTGTTTGGTTGACTGGTCTTGTTCTATGTGCTTGTTTATTCTCCACTTATCACAATAAGAAGCCTGGTTACAGGACATAAATCCTTTTTAGCTAAAGTCACCTAAAACCTTCTAGAAGAATGTGTCGTGGGATGATACAACCTTAGTTCACCAATTTTTTTTTTGGACCGAAAGTACCACCGTATATAAATGAGGGAACAGCAGAGCCATAATGGAACCCGGTTGTGGTGACATTGTGAGATTTATCTTTAGATGGACGGTTGTTTTGTGGCCCAAAATATGGGAGTATATTCTAGAAAGCTTAAGAGGAAGAGGGCTCCAGTATTTCACAATAACTTCACCAGAACTAACCTCTGGGTATACTGACAGTGAGTCCAGATATAAATCTATCGAAACATCTATGGGCTGAACTGTAAAGGACTGTAGACATGAGAAGTTTATCACAGTCTGGAGAATCTCTGAGGGGTGATGTGGGGCCAGTGGTGTCTGGACACATTAATGGACTCTGAACCTGCTTTGATAAAGTTTTAGTTTAAGGAAAAAGGAAAATATCAGCTCATTTTAACATGTTGTATCTTAATACATTAGCAAATGAGGAAAACATAAGTTGATCGACTCGTGAGCTTTTCTAATATTTTGTAGAAGATCATCTGGGATCTGTGCAACTCGCCAGGCCTGGCTGATTTCTCATGACTCTCCTCTGATTAAGTGAGAGAGGAGAGGAAACATGCAGGGGAGGAGGTACGGGTGATAGAGAGGGAATAAGAACCATCACCCCCCCCCGCCACACGCCACCATTGTGCATCTATTGCAGTGTCCATTAACACACAGGAAACGCTTTCCCGACAGCCCCTTTGGGCCAATCAATCCAGGACGCCATTGGTTCCAGTCCTCTCTGAGTGTTTGCTCTCCATCAGACAATCCAGCGCCCAGTCGTCTGCAGTTCAACTGCCTGGCACTACAGTTTGCCCACACACCAGGAGTGAGTAGATTTTACGGGGTGATGGAGGGAAAACGGGGTCTCGTTCTTTCTGGGCACTTTCACTACTTCAGGATTCAATTCAGATTTACAGCTTTAAACATGTCTGCCTTGGTTATTCACATAAAATGTTTATGAGTTTATGCCATCAAATTTACCCAGAAAAGAACCAACTTCAGGTGAAACATTTCAGGAGCATATAAGTCGAAATGTTGGGTCTTATTTACATGATGTATGCAGGGAAGTGCTGAGGTACCGCTTCTTTTGGCCAGACTAATCAATATGCAGATGAAACACATCTAGCAATTTTGTTGCATGCCAAAGCTTAAAGAAGAGAGGAAGGGGATGGGGAGGGGGGGCGTTGTCAGCATTTCAAGGGTCCAGAAGGACCACTACGGGAGAGGAACAGGTACAGGGTACAGAGATAAATGAGACTCTGTTCAGTGAGGAACACCAATCCCTTTGGTGCAGGAAACCAGCAGGGACTCAGACAGGCTAGTTCAGACAAACCACAAGTCCCAAGATGCACTGTTCTGTTAAGTAAGAGCAAGAAATATTGCTGACATTTCTGCTCACACTGCAGCTTTTGACTCCACTAAGTGTGACCTTTAGTCAGATACATGGATAAGTGAGCATGCCAACCTGCACATGGTGTTTATTAGATCTGGTGTATTATTGTGTCAAATGCTGTCATGCTAAGATTTTCCTCCTGCAGTTCCAGCATTTTGGATGCAATGGAACAAACGTGTGCTGTAAATATTAATCAGCCCAGAAAAGTGACGATGCAGACTGCCCTTGGAGCGTGAAGAGGGACACCAGCTCCACTCCTGTGACCTGTGAAGGGAAAACGCACAAATTGGGTGGAGATATGGATGTAGATGAGGTGGAAGGGGCGTTAGGGGCAAGTACTTATTTTAAAACATGCCTGTTTGTCTTGGTCAAGGCCCACTGTGACAGCAGCTCCACTGGTGATTTGTCTTGGACAGAGCCATCACGTCAGACCGAGCTTTGAGCTCATAGCCCACCCCCCCCCCCCCCCGTGGCCCCCCTGGTCTTCTGGGGCTTGTCTGTTGCACAGAATGTCCAGTCAACACAGGACTGACTGGAGCCAGTTTTTTTGGGGGGGGTCTTTTTTCTGGATCCTGCCCTATTTGTCTTTTTTGCCGCATCCCCCCTCCCAAAAAAGAATAAAAATGGAGGAGTTCTCCTCAGATTCCAGGAAAAAGAAAAGCCACACCTCTTCTGCTGTCTGTACCTGAATAAATATGGGCTGAGCAGAGCTCATATATTAAAGACAGCTGCCTCCATACAAGAGTAAAAGCTGCATGTTCAGGCTTTAGAGGCCTTTCCAAGTGCCCATTCAGTTTCCAATATCCGCAACTTTTTCACGGGCTCTCCTGATGTGCGAAGGTGTGTATGACTTGCTACAGAGGATATGACCCCGACTGTTTGAGGTTTCCATAATGGCCCTACAATACTGCCCATCTCCTTGACTGGCAGGGACCCAGAAGTGTGCGTGATCCATGAGAATTATGAGCAGACTGTGAATGCAACACCGCAGCCTGTACTCCAAATGTCCCTCCATGGCTCCGTGCTTTCATGTTGAACAGTAAAAGCCTTTAATAAACAAAATCAAAGCAGAAGTAAATAATTCTTCGAAGACCCAAACAAAGCATATGATGTTTATGTTCACATGGCTGTTGTATGGATCCCAGCACACTACACCTACAGGACTGTAGCAGTAGCTGTGAAACTGCTGGCGCCTCTTCCTCACCCCCACCCCCCCACCACCACCACGAGAGGCCCATAACCTACATACATCAGACATTTTCAACACTTCAAAGTAGGGGCGCAGAGTATTAGAAAAACATGCATCGGATATGTTGTTGCTGAATATTGCGATTTCAATAACGGTTGCAAAGGTCAAAAAATCTTCACTCTTGTCTTTTATTTCATTGGTAGGACTTCTTTACCCTTTCCAACAAATTAATCACTGGTAAATTAAAATTTAATATCAACGTTAACCTAAGTAAATACAAAAGCAGTGTTCTAGTTAATTCTTGAATTACTTGTCATTAACCCCAATTAGCCTCTAATTAACCCTCATTTAGCAAAGATCAAGCCTTTTTCTGTTGTCTTTTTCTCTTATGACTCCCATGTTTCCAAACACATTTCCTTTAAAGTTTAGACAGACACCTTTAGAAAACACATCTTTTTTTCATTTTTGAATTTAACCATTTGGGAGATGGCATGCTCTTATACCGTCTCTGTTGTATTTCATTGTGTTAAGTATGTTTTAAATATGTTTTGTATGCACTGCACTTTGGTTCGCTCATTGTTTACAAAACCTCTTACTTTGGATTTGGATTTTGGATTAGTAGCAATCGGCCTTGATTACTGCCAGATCTGCAAAATAAAAAAATGGCTTAAAGAGCAGAATTTGTATTTCTGTGAATTACAGTGAGAAACATAAACAACAAATGAAGGAAACAGGGAACATTGGTAAAGCATTCCATTACTGGACAGCCTAACATAATAACTCCCATCATCCAGGAGGTCACAAAAGAAACCAGAACAGCATCTAAAGCAGACTAGGCCTTATCTGCTTCAGTTATTATCAGAGTTTATTATTCAAAAGGACGGGGCTGGACAATACATTTCTTAGTTTCATTCGATGCAATATAATTTTAACATCGATATAGACAAAATAAAAGTCTTAGAAAGACAGCCAAGAATGCCAACTACAAATGACTATACAAACTTATGACAAATATTTTGGAATGTTTATAAAAAAAATTTCAGCATAACATTTAATAAATATTAGCTTTTAAAAAGACATAAAACTACCTGAAAACCTGGAAGATCAGTCAGTGACAAATGTTGTATTTATAGACTGTGATGTTTATTGAAATATCAGAAACGTGTGTAAAAGTCATATTACCAATTTTAAATTCAACCATATCACAATATATATTGATATTGAAATATTGTCCAGTTCTACAACAGGATAAACAAAGGCTTTGCAATGATGGCATCCATGAGACAGTGCCCAAGCCAGAACTACCCTTGGGGGAAGAAAAAGGCCATAAATTATAGTTGAATCGTGTAGTGGGCTTCTGTTTGATTACATCTGGCAACAAGAAAAAAAACAACTACAAAAAGAACAGCAATTTTGGAAAAAGAAAATTATTTTAGCAGTTTAACACGGATGGGGTAGTGTTATGGTCTGGGACTGCTTTATTGCTTTATGACCTGAACACCTTCTTGTATTTGAAACCATTAATTCTTCTCAGTAGTTGAAACTCATAAAAAATATGTCCTGCCGTCAGTTTGTAACCTTAAACAGAACAGGTCTTTGGATTAGGGAGTTAGACAATGATTCAAAAAGGGCGATCAAGTTTAAATCTGGCTGGGGGAATATAATACTTTCGGAGTGGCCTAGTCAAAGTTCAGACTTGAATTAGGTCAACTTTGTTCTAAGTTACTACAACCATGGTTGCATTAGGAGTTTTGAGGATCAGGGGGCTATTCCTTATAACATAATCACACATTGGAAACTGTTTTAGCTCATTTTCTGAGCAAAAGTATCACATTTAAAAAAATAATTTCTGTGCTTTTGTTGCTTTTTTCAGATCTGAAACATTTAGGTGGGAAAAGATTTCTGTCAAATCTGTCAGTCATTTTTTACAGGAATGCGTTCTGTTTATGCAGAGAATAAATACGTGTCATTTAAAAATACTTACCATCAGCTATTATTTTTGTGAAATTGAACAGATGACATTAATGACAATTTGAAATATTGTGCAGCTCTTCTGCAAGTTAAAGTAGTAAATCTATTCATGTGGACAACTCCTGTTTCAAAGAAAAAAAAATGAAAAAGATCTATTTTTGTTTATGCAGTGTGGATTAGCATCTGGATCTGAGTTTCTACCAGAATACTTTTGAGTCTATAACTGCGTGGGCGATGAAAAACTGACTGGGATCTTGGAAAAAGACAAACCGTATAGCAGGAAAAAAAAGTAAGAGAGAGAGAAACTGGCTGCAGAGCGTTGAAAAATTTGACTCAAACCTCAAGTGCTGACAATGAAAGCTAGCCCGAACAGTTGTTTGTGTTGGCATGAGTCGCCCTGAAATTAGCCCATCTCTCTCTCTCCCTCTCTCTCTCTCTCCCTCTGACAGAAGTTGCTTAATGTGCTTCGCCAAATACCAGTGTGTAAAATATTTTGAAGTCTTGCCGTCTCCTCCTCCACCACACTGAATCTGTAATTGGTGGAAAAAGTGTTTTTTTTTGTTTTTTTTTCAGTTTTTTGGGGGGATGGTGAGAGCTTGTCAGGGATCCGTCTCTTGTCGGCTGGGGTGAAGGGGAGCAGCTGAATGAATGGGTGTTTAGTCTGGAGCTTTCCTCCCGGGGATGCACCTCTGTGCTTAAGGAAGTATCCCTCCGAGCACTTTCTCTCACCGAGCTGCTGTCGAGGGGTTAAATAGCCAAGAGTAGTTTGCTGTGACCTACATTAATAAACGAAGATCATAGGCGAGTATTTTCTTCCCTTAAAACTTCCCCCAAGTCTTAATTTAAACTGAATCGATATATTCATGGGCATAAATCACTTTAGCACACACGCGCAGACCAGCTATGTTTAACATGTACTCCAAACAATGCCTGCTTGCTGTTCTGGTTGGCAGCCAGAGGTTAATGGGTCTTTGAGTGATGCTCTCCTCCTGAGTCTTCTTTAGCTTCTAGTGCATCTCTGAGAGCCTGCGTGTTTATTTGAACTCTGTATGCATGTCTTTGTTTGTGTGTTGGTTCATATTGCATTGTTAAGTGCTTTGGTGTAAGGGGGTTTATCAGGGTAGTCGGTGATGCTGTCACTGCCATGAGTTCCTGGCAGCTTCACCAAGTCTCTTCCTGCCTGGTTGGCCTTCATCCTAGTCTGAGCGGTCCTCCTTTGGAATCACTTGGACCATAGGGTTCTGGACCTGACTCTGGGACTTTGCAGGACCGTTGAACAGTCTTGCCACTGCAGACGTTTAAATAACATGCTAATCTTTTTCCTTCCTCAGCTTCCTCTGTGCAGAAGAGTCAGTCATGACATTCCCTTTTTTTCCCATGTTATTGGAGGGCAGCCAGCAGCAGGAATCTCTAGGAATTACTTTGAATGGGTTTTCCATGTACTCAGCTTCTCTGATCCCTGCGAGGCAAACATCCAGCTAAAGGCTCTGATGGGAGTGGAGGGGCTGGAGCTGGGTCAGGGGTCACTGACCAAGAGGGAGCGGGAAGTCAGAGTGCCTGGGCTGACAGAGGCAGACTAATGGCACCTTGGAGAGACGGGTCTCGTTTTGTGAGCCATGAAGGGTTGTGCAGTTTCACACTCTTTCAGGCATAAATACTGCTTTGATGATTAAGTTAAGAGCTCCTGAACAAGACTCTTGTTAGCAAGACCTCACCTGAACCTTTTCAGTGGCAGTGGTATTTTATCTACCCCCCCCCCCTTTTTTTTTAAAAAAACAAAAAAAAAAACAAACTACTATATTATGTCTCCAGGTTCAAATGTTAATCATGTTAGACCAGAAGCATTTATAACTTTTATGCCACTGGAAGTACTTTTGTTTTTTCCCCCTCATGTACATCAAATTTCTTGCTACTGATTGTGCTTTTTAATCAAACTTACCTTGTCAGGTTGCCAGCTTACCTTGGCCTGTTCTACTTCCAGTTTTTAAACCCATGTTGAACCAGGGATTACGAAGGTGTTGCTTGTGTTATTTAAGTATTTTAAGGAATTATTGGTAGTTATTCAATAAAAGTTCTGATTTGACTTAATTCAAATGTGTATTAATGTTAAATCCTTGCGTTAAACCCTATTCCCATTTATATTGGCTCTGATTCCTATTTGGGACAGTTGACATTTATGAAAGATGCCGGAATAAGAAAGCTGGACAAATCGAAATAACTAAATGACCTCATGCCTGTATAAATTTTAGATTTATCTGCTGTAGATGGTGAGTAGAAACAAAGAATTTTGTTTTTATTGGGTTATATTTTAAGTGCAAAACATCCTCCTGGTGAACAACGACGTGATCAATACAAAAGACCCCACAGTTTATACCTAATCAGTTCAGGTATGAAATTCTACAGCAGTTAATTGGTATAATCTAAAATCTTGATGACAATAACTTGTTAATATACAATATTTTAGTCTAGACATCTTTTTTTAACTCGACTTAAGTTCTAACGGATACTGCGGAACCGCTCCCCTCTGGAAAGAGGTTCCGCAGTATCCGCTGCAGATCCACCAGGTTCTGCAGCAGCTTCTTCCCCACTGCCATCAGACTGTT
>JAUZNJ010093706.1:6364-35006 GCA_034780135.1 Jordanella pulchra
AGAAGTAAATATTTATTTATTATGGATGCTTAAAATTTGATCAAATCATCACTGATTCATCTTATTTTTCAGTAAATTAATGCTTTTATTCTGCAACCCTCTGGATGTTCCATTTTTGTATTATTATTTTTTTTCTAATCAGATGTTTTGATGAAAACATTGTGGTTTTGACCTTTAAAAAGAGATCGTATTTCTCTTGTTTTAGCCTCCCTTCATTGGGTTTCTGTTAAATCCAGCTTTAAAATTAAAATTCCGCTTTAAAAAGGAGATCCGATTGTTCCTTATGTTCCTAACAGAGAACTTTGTTCCCAAACTGCAGGTTTACTGTCGGTTCTCGAGTAAAATGAAAAGCATCTGTTTCTAATTTGAATGAATGAAATGTTTAAATGATCCTTTCATATTTTGACTTTGAAATATAAGCTTGGATCTTAATAGAGGAGAGGATAACAAACAAAGCCGAGCTGCTAGTTAGCCTCTCAGCTTCTTTTTATTTATGTTTTTTTTAACCGACTGCTGTTCAAGTTGGTCAGGGAGGAAACAGCAGCAGAAAGAGGCAGGCATGGTCTCTACTATAAACAAATGATTTGCTCCCTTCTTTTGCATCCAGCTGCACCTGTGCTCACCCTTCTTATTATCTCTAAATCATATCTGTGGACTGCCTGCATGCCTCATCTTGTTACTCAAAACAACAGCTGCTGTTTGGATGTCAACTTCACTCAAAGCCGGCCGTCTCCTACTGCGAAAACACAGATATGATGTGTCAAATTATAACTAATGCTTTGAGGTCTTAAAATGCTGCGATGAATGCTAACCAGGAGGCTGAAAGCAGTCTGATGGAGAACATCTCTCTGCTGGTGAACTGGAAGCAGATGTGATGTTAATGTAAATCAGCTGGATGTGGACAGCAGTTAGTGATCAATTAAAAATGTTCTTATTTATTGATAATTCTACATGTCAGTATTTCATCCTTTTAAAATGGATCCAATATGGCAGAGAAAAAAGGAAAGGCTTGCAGATCTGCATTGTAACTGAGCAGAACAGAGGGAACCGTGATATTAATGAGCCATGCTGGGCAGAAACAGGTGAGTATATTGAGATGGAGGGAGGTCCTCACGAGGAGGGATCCCCTGAGCTCCTCGTGCTTCCACAAGAGGAGCGCCTGGTGTTCGTGACCATCTGCAAACGTCCCACAAGACAGGAAAAAGTAGAGGGACATAGCCAGAGGACTGAGATGCTGGGAGAATGTCGGTGGAAGCAGGGGAAGGGAGGCAGCGGAGCAGTGATGATGGAAGAGAGAAATCAGTCTGTGGAGAAATACGGAGGGAAATAAAATGTGCAAATGGACGGAGCCTGTTTCACTGCCTTATAGTGGAGAACTGAGAGCTATTATTATTATACCAGTGATCTGCAGCAGAGTTTAAATAAAAAGTGATTAGAAAAATATAATAAATGACATAGAATGCAAAAAAAGGTGAAATGAAGGATAGCAGGACGGTCCAGAAGCATTTTATCAGAAACTTAAACATATTCTAATGGGTTTTAATATAACAAACATGTTGCTCATCCTCACTTAGAAAGATTATGAAATAATTAAAAGCTGTGCTGTATGTTTTTATTCTGCCTCTCTGAGCCAGTAGAGTCTGTCTGTTTCTACTGGCTTTTGAAATCTGGGGACTAAAAACTTTGACCTTTTTTTCTTTTCTAAAAGACTCCAAACCATCGTAGGATGGAGATCAGGTCTCAGAGCTTCATTGTCGCCGTGCACATAGATCAGCTCTGACCATCCCCACAGCATGACGCTGCCATCGCTTTGCTTCCTAGTAAGGATGGTGTGTTCAGGGTCAAGTATAGGGTTGGTGTTTTCCAGTTTTAGCCTCATCTGACCAGAGCTCCTTCTTTAACTTTTTGCTTCCTCTTTTACTCGGCTTCTGTCAAAAAAAAGCAGCTTGGATTCTTTGCACTGCAAATAAAAAAATTAAAAAAGAAGAAAAACTGGTACAAAAATAAAATAAAATGTCTTTTAAGCAGGTAAATATGATGACCTGCAAATGCAGTATTTTTATACTTTAAATAAGACACTATGCACTTGAAAAAAGATAAAGGTTTTAAACATAAATCAAATTTTTCTGATGTCAAATATTCTAACTTACCCGCCCAAATAAAAAAAAACAACAAAAACCCCCCACAGATTTTCAATTTTCAAATGAACCTTAGTTTTCCAGTCGCCACCCGTCCATAAAGACCAGATATGTGAGTCCAGTTAACTGTCATGATGCCCAACTGAGCTGTGGAGACAATTAACTGGAAAACAGCCTTTATTCTAAAGAAATGTCAAATAATAACCCGAACCAAAGTCCTGTTTTCTTACGATCATAAATTTAACGGATTAAAAGTATTCAACCTAAAAATGCTTCAGTTTTTTTGTTGTTGATCAGCATTATAAAGGATAAATCGTCTAATGAAATATTAGCAGTGAGCTTCAGTGCAGTAACCTGACCAGTTTACCGAGACACTAAACACTGTGAGTTTAACTATTTAATATTATAGGATATAATAAACCTTTATTAGCGGGAAATTAGGATTGTCAATACAGAAAGTGGACAGTTTATGATATAAGCAGAGAAAACAGGACCTAAATCAAAATGGAAAAGCAGAGAAACATGAAAGTATAAATAGAAATACGTTTTTATAGATAGCACACAAACACATGCATGAATAAAACTGCATGTCTGAAGACACCGCTGTCTGTTGCATGTGTGAGTTTATTAGCATGTGAGCAGTCAGCTGTAAGGATTACAGAGTCTGACAGCAGCTGGAAGAGCTTCTGATTCACACATTAAATAATCAGTTATTTAATAATCAAGCTTTATTTTATAAAATAAGTGACAAATATCTGCTTTTATAGAACAATCCAGAAAGTCCAGCCTTGGACATGTGATCGATTAGGAGCCGCTTCCCTTTATTTATTACTATAGAAGCTGAGAAAAGATAAGGAGTAGAAAACAAACACCAAAGATGGAATGTTTTAAAATAATTTATTAGGAATTTTAAAAAGTTGTTTTTTTGTGTTTGTTTTAATCATGGCAGGAAAAAAAAAGAAAAGAGTTACAGTGTCAACAAGAAAGTTATTCGTCAGCAGGCAGAGCGAGTGTATGAAAACGTAAACCTGGTTATGCTGCAGGTTGGCGGACGCCTTGTTTTCAGCGAACGTTTAAAACCAGAACAGAACAGAAACGTGTCCCGTTCCACAGTCTGTGACCTCCAGTGGATCTGCAGAGCTGCAGGCTGTGGATGCTGGGCTTTATCATCCACACCCTGACATACATCTTAATGTAATGGAAACAAAAAATAGAAAGAAATCAGATTAATATTTCACATTTTGTAAATACCCTCCTAATTACAGCACATTGGAGAACAGCGTGTATCAAACCACATGATGAATTCATACCAACATGAATCAGTCGCCGACTGCTCCAGCATGCAAGTCCTTCACAAACAACAACTGGATATTAAAAATCAGTTAAAACGCGATAAAATAAGAAAACAGTATCATCCCCCCCCCGATCCCTCCTGACACCAGAGTGTTTTCACACATTTATCTCCCAGAAGGTAGAAGATCTCCCAGCCTCGGCCTTTTTCCTGCTCATCTCCCAGGAAGCCATCATCACTCAGAGCTGACGCCTGATCTTTTTTTTCCTTTAACCAGACTGAGACCTTCTTCACCTCCAGGCGGGAATACGACACCCCCCCCTCCTCCGAAAGCCTCCAGCCTCCTGGACACAAGGATGGGCAGAGCCCTTCCACTCCTATTTACAATATTTTACAAAATATTACAGCTCCTGAAGGCTAAGGAAGTAAAGATGCTGCACCCCGGGTAAAAATGTGTAAAAATCCTTCAAAACAATTCATATGTTGTAGTAGAATAACCTCACACTGAAAAAAATGCTCATTTAATTTGAATAAATGTATTAAATTGGAGGAAAAAAGACGATTTTGATGAAATAAACAGAAGTTATTATCTGTAGCTCCAAAAATCTCCTTAAAATGAATAAAACGGAAGAATTTTAAATCAAAATCTCACTTTTTTAAGTGGAGTAGTGTGAATATTCTGATCTATAAACAGGATTCCTTCGTCAGTGAGAGATTAAACCACTGCAATAAAAAACGAATGTAATTTAAAGCTTTTTAAATACTTTTCCCGGGGAAAGGGGCGCGGTAAATATGTCCGCGCCGTTAGACAAGAATTAGCGCAACGACTCGTGGTTAAAACACACCAAGATATGTAATGCCTGGTGTGATTTCAAGAATTAGTAGAAATGTTGACATTCAGCATAAAGTCGAGAAATATACAGTCATTTTACAGCTTTAAAACAGGCGTGTTGGAAACCTAACTAGTCCTCCTCCACAGAAATCATTCAGAGGACAATCAGCTAAACAAAATACAGCTAAAAAACATCAAAACAGCAGAATAAAATATGACAAAATACAGCATCTGAACGTGTTGCTATAAAGTGTTTTTTTTTCTTCTTTCTTTTTGCGACGTGATGAGATGAGAAGGTGGAGTTCAGTGAGGCGTCGGTACGGTGGGCAGGATGTGGCCGGTACCAGGTGGGGGCGGGGCCAACCTCCGGCACAGCAGGGGGAGACGTGGAGCGGGACAGAGACGCGACCGGATCGGCTCCAGCGCAGCTTCAACTCCGTCCGGCTCTGCACTGACACACAAAGCATCCGGGTTACTCACAGCTCGGCGCCGCGGGCAGAGAGGAGGAAGCTAGCGGCGGACGACTCACATTTTCAGTGGTAGCCGTTAGTGAAGGCGGTGGCGATCAAAGGGCCCTGTGGGAGCAAAGCATGCTGGGTTAGAGGTCAGGGTTACACCAAACATATCAGTTCCAGGTAAACTGAGTTATTAAAGAAAGCAGCTGATTGGTTCAACAGAAACAAGAAGATATTCGGAAATAAAGCAAACCGGATGGGAGGGATGTTTGCTAGCCTGCTGCTCCACGGCGCCCCCTAGAAGCACTAAAACAAACAGCCCAGGCTTTGACAGAGGATCACAAAACCTGGGTCACATGTTTAACCCACCAGGACCAACTAAAGAGACTCTTGGACCCTCAGTACTAACCCAACAGGAAGTCGGCCATTTTGGATCCAAATCTGCCATCTTGTCTCCTTTTGTATCAAACTGCTCCTAGAACTTTTTTATTTGGTTCGTTTCATTTCTAACGTTACAAACACAAACAGATTTTATTAGAACCTCAGTGACAGAGCAGAGAAGTCTGCCATTGTTCACAAGTAGAGAAAAAATGATGTTTTTTTATACATTAATAAATAAATGTATCTCTTTTACTACCATACCTGTAAGTAAAACCCAGTTCATTTAACTACCTTCATAACTCAGTGAACTGGTGAACAGGGTCTCTTCAGGCCACAAAGGATGAAACATTATATTATTAATGTAATAATTTGGAATAAATAATTATATACTTAAAAAATTGATGCCATTAATTTTTTTTTTCTGTTTATTTTAATTCCAAGCAGGAAGCTTAGGATTTGCATTACAGGCTTTGGTCCACTGGGGGGAATTCAAACTTAAAAAGCATCTCATGTTGCAGCAGCACAGATGTTGGCGGCTCTGATGTCAGCGTCCAGTTGATGCACAAACTGCAGCCGCCCACATCGGAGCAGATGAGCCGCTTCAGAACCAACATGGTGACTTCATGTCTGAGGAGCTCTAAAAGCTTCCTGGTAAAGTGGGTCACTACATGCATAGTTTGCTTGAGTAAGTGGCTTCATTTTGTAGCCTCAGTCGTACACATGTTCTCAGTGCACTAAATGTTGAAAAGCAGATGTTAACCTCTGGAAGTCGATGCTTTAAGCACAGCTCTGCTGTCATTGCTCTGCTGCAGCTTTTAGAAATTAAACTTTATGTTCTGTTTACAGCAAAAGTTAAAGTCTTAAAGACAATATTGTTTGCGTTGTTGCTTTTACTCTATTAAATAGAAGGAATTGTGCTAAAAATAATGTTCAGTTCACAAGTCTAAGGAGGCAGTTTATTGAACAAAATATCAGATGTTCCTAAAAAAAAAACCTAAATGATTATAACTTTCAAACAGTCTGATGGTTGAATAACATAAATTTGTGTCGCTCTGCTCTTATGTTTATTTATTCAATTATTTAGGTGCTAAACTGTTTTTTTAATATAAAAAAAGGTTCATTTTGACATGTAGTTTTTGTTTGAAATATGATTATTAATTAGAAGCTAAAATTGATCAATTCATTATTTTCATCGAGTCCCACCAGTATATATTATGTCAACTATTGAACGACAGACGCGTGTGTCTTGGTTCACAAGGGACTGAAATGCACACTTGGTCACACATGCAAAGCACAAGGGGTTAAAAACAAACAGTCAAACATGGAGGCACCAAGAGGCTTCAGACTGAAGCAGAAGTTCACCTTCCAGCTTCAAACTGATGGAGCTACAACAGAAGGGCCAAGATCAGAGCTTGTTTATGTGGGACGGCCTAGTCAAAGCCCGCACCCACAGTTCTCAGACATTTTTCTCTGACTGATCTTTGTATCATTTTGCAAAAAAAAGGCAGAGATTTTAAAAAAAACCTCTGATAGAGCAGCAGAGACGTGGTTCTGGCTCAGAGGGATCGAAGCATATTTTGAAAACGTAGCATTTCCTTCCCTTTATGTTCATCTGTCAAAACCCAATAAAACAGACTGGTGTTTGTGTTTGTACCGCGGTTAAATTAGAGCCTTCAGTTCCAGTAATCCTTTTCCAAAGTGCTCCTCTATCCTTTTATGGCAGAAAATCAGAACCAGCTTGTTTCAACAGTGAACGGTTTGCTCAGCAGCAGCCGCAGCGTTTGGCCCGTTCAGCACAGAACCCTGCAGGGCTGAAAGGTGAGGCCACCTCACAGCCAAAAACACGATTGTTGGGACAATTGTCCAACAGGTCCTCTGATGAGCTCATGGTGGGTCATCAGAACTAATCTGGAGCCAACAAGGTCCAGTTATTGGTTTGGTTTCCAGAGGTTCAGGATCGATGTAATCAAACAAACTTGGTAACTTTTTGTCTTTTTTTCCAGACGCTAGAATCACAGTTAGTGTCCATCCTCATAACTCACCCCCAAGCTGTGGCTGAAGCCGGTGCTCGGCGCTGGACTGGCAGCGCTGAGGTAGCTGCTGACAGCCGACTCCTGGCTGGCCGCTCCGTAAAGGTCCGCCATCGGACCCGGGCTGCTGGTTCCTAAAAATCCTGCAGAGCGAGAAGGTGTGGAACCTGAGAGGAAAAAACCAAAACGCTTTCACTGGATAGACCCAAACCTTCTGCACACTTCCTCTGACTAAAGAAGAAAACCATCAACGCCGATCAGGAGATCAGGCCAGAGCAGCAGAGAACAGATCCGTTTCTGAGGCTTTAAGGAACAAAAGTCAACCTCAAAATATGAATCTGCTTCACATTTCAACACAAACTTGAATGTTTTTGTTCAGGATTTTATGTGATTCGGTAACTTTTTAGCAGTTTTTTTAGATGAACTTGTGTTCAGCCTGTTTTTAATCTGTGACTCTGACATCAGCTCCAGTTCCTCGTTCTGCTTCAACCAATCAGCTGCAGCTCCTCTAAGGCGCACCCCCACCTGGAAGCTGAGGTGTTTGTTTCTTTTTCCACCGCAGTTTAGAAGGAGAGCATGAATCTGTTTTTCTGCTGATTTTCAACTGGATTTCATTCTGGACTTTGACTAGGCCGTTTGGCCCCCATTTTCTTTTATCTAAAGCACTAAGCTTTGGTTGTTATTCTATTAAAATATGATTGTCCTCCTCAACTTCTATCTTCCCTTCAATGCCAACCGTCCTTCCTGTCTCCCCTCAGCATGATGCTGCCACCACCACATTAACTGAGGGACTTTTGTTTTTGGTGGATGATAGCATTAACTTGGTCCAATCAGGCTGAAGCTCCTCCTTCTGGGTTTCCTGCATGCCGTATGACAGGGGTTCCCAATGTAGGGGTGGGGACCCTGCAGGGGGTCATCAGACACCAGGTAGGGGGTCCTTAGATTCACGATCACTGTGATGTGATTTCTGCGGTTGATGGACGGCCAAAACGTTTTATTAGATAAATAAATCTGATCGTCCCACGACATGAAGAAATGTAAGCAGCTGTAATGTTTATTTATTCTGAAACATTAATCAAATGCATTACATGTGGGATGGAGCTCATTTCAGAACAGGACAAACTACAGCTTTTATTGGTGAGATGATGAAGTTCTTCACCTAACAGCTGATTTTATCCTGAGAAGAAAATACATTCAGGAAAGTTTGTATCAGTTGTTTCTGAAGGTTAGAACCTCTGGTTGCAGCAGGGGTTTTATTTAGGGATGCACCATTATTAGCACGCTATCGTTATCGGATTCAAAACCAAATGTCAGACTGGATGTTCTGTAAAGTTTCAGAAAAAGAGCTGGTTTTTGAAACGACTGCACAGGAGAGGAAGGAGAAAACTACAACGTCTGTGAGTCGGTCCACAGAAGAAATATCGGTTATCGTCCGGTTTTATGAAATATTGGCATATCGGCCAAAATGTTAATGCATTCCTAGTTTTATGAAGAGGTTTTGGAATTAGAGGCTTGAACAAAAACAAAACTAAACATTTGAAATCTGTGAAAAGTTGTAAAAACCTTTTAACATTTTCTTCTAATTGATAGTTTTTCTATATTTATTGTTCTTCCATCACATAAAATCCCAATAAAATACACCAAGGTTTGTTTTTTTTTACCAAAGCGGAGTATTTGGACCTCTGTTCTCGTACCTCTAACGACCGCCGCCGCCGCCGCTGCCGCCATTGGTCCATAAGCTGTGAGAGGAATGGCTGAAAAGATGGAGATGGAAAAATGCAGGTTTTACATCTTGGCTCTGAAGAACCTGACAGGCAACCGTAGCAGAACCCGTGGATCAGAGTCCACAGAACGTCAGTGAGTTAAACAGGTGATAATAGAGGACCTCTGATGAGGCCGACTGCCAGCAACCCTGCCTTCAGATGGAGGCCGAGGAGGATTAACAAACACAAACATGCAAACCAGAAGTGATGAGGTGATGGTGCCGACATGTAGCAGACTGAGACGGTGCTGCTTGTAAAGTCCAGAGGAGGGACAGACTGACCTGTGAGCTCAGGGGGGTGGGGTGAAGTCAGAAGGGGAGTCCTCTCTAAGTGGAACTCTAAAACAGAAACATCAGAGTGCTGTTGAGAGACACACCGCCGACAACACGCCAGCAAGCACAGCACGCGCACGTTCAGGCGAGGGACACGCCTCGGAGGGGAGGGGCTAAACAGGCAGGGCTTCAGGAGAGCAAAAAGCAATTAAAAGGACGGAAAGAAAGATGCTTCACTTCCAACAAAAAAGGTGGAATCAAAGTTTCTGGTTACAGAAGCGTCACAGAAGCCAGCGACTCTAATCAAAGTGAGTGATTTCACATTTAAAAAGCAAGAGCTCTAATTTTCTTTGGTGGAAATCTAATTTTAGGGTTATTTCCCAGATGATCAGCGCATGTTCTACTGTAACACACACACACACACACACACACTGCCACCAGCTAAGCAACGCCACTCCCTGATTTTTACAAGCAGCTGTTTACACTCAGAGTTCGTCTGTGGAGACATGTTTGTATTTGTGACAGGATTCCATATCAAGCTGCTCTTGCTCTTTAGCTCATATCAGAACTATAAAAAACCCATTCAGCTCGCTGTGACTGAACCATGTACAGAGGAAGCTGCACTCACTGTAGTTAAAGCTGTTTTGTTTACTTAGCAGCTGGTCTTAAGGACTGGAAATGGCAGGCAGCATTTTAAAAGCTCCTCTTACAGCCTGTGTGTGAATAAGACATGATCCTGACATATTAATGCAGCTTATTTCAGTAAAAACCGAGGATCTGGGAGAATGTTGGGATTTCAACAAAATTATTTGTCTTGAAAGATAAATTAGGATTAGAAAAGTCTGAGCTTAAGAGATGCACCCAGAAAAATCAGCTGGTGAACCAAATCTGCAGCTATTGATTGTTTCAGTGATCAATTCTTCTGGTGATTTTACTTTTTAGATTATTTGAATAATCTAACAAGAGATATTCCTGGTAAAACAGAAAACATTTACTAAACATTCTAATTTTAAACAAACTATAAACTTAATTCAACTCTAATAAATAATGTCACAAGTTACAACGTTTATATTCACTAGTTAATTATTATTTGATAACTAGATTAGTTCTAAATCACTTCAGTATTTGTTTTCGGATCAGTGATACTTTAGAGAGCTCCAATTAAAGCAGATAACAGGAAGGCTGAACAGGTTTGAAGCTAGAAGACTTTTAGTCTCCATCTGTCAGTGAGGAAGCATCAAATATCTGCAGCGTTCAGGAAACCATCCCCAGTCTGAAACACACACGTTAACTAGCATCGAATGCTAACTAGTTTAAAGGGTCACATTGATGACTATGATCATTCTGGTGGCAAACAAAGGTTTTTCTGATGAAATGGTGGCTCCCTGCTGGACTTCAACTTTTTAACTCTTTGTTTTGCTCTATTTTACTGGTTTCACCCCCCAAAACTTTTCAATAGTTGAACAATAAAAACAATCTCATTAAAATCACAAAACTATCACTTTAAAGAATAATTCATTGAAGTTAAGCTGTTTATTTTACTGTTCAGAATCTAACATTGTTATCGATTCATCTTTTATTAAAAATACATCCCAGAATGAGTCATTTATTCTGTTCATTTCCACCAGGTCCCACCATGGTTGGACGAACACTTGGCTTATGTTGCGTTATTTTAACACAAACATTGGGTTTTTTTTTAAATGCATGAAACGAGTCGGAGGGAAACCTTCTCACAGAAATGTTTAAGGATTGAAAACAGATCAGAGTTTGGTTCCTAAACAGAAACATGTAAACATTGTTCAGGAGGCCAAACTGAAATTCACCAGGAGATTCTGATGTGTGCATCTCTATTCCAGCCGCATGAACCCAGACAGAGGCGTTATTTATGGGATGTCTTTAGATCAGCAGCCTGGCATCGAGCAGCTCCAGATAAATGATGTTTTACCTTCACATGTTCAAACAGTCAAATGAATCCATTTGTCTGCCATGGCAGGTAGATACTGGGAGGTTTAGAGCTTTGCTGCCTTATAATGTTTGAATTAATCCACCATAAACATTCAAGCTGTCGTTAAATACACACCAAACCACAATAAGAACATTTTTCAACATTTTGCATAAAAATCCATTTATAAAACACAACAAAACTCTACTTTTTCTTTCTGGGCATAAATTCTCCAAACTATTTCCCTTTTCCGATTTGCTGAGACATGCAGAAGTGTGAGCATGCAGTGATTACCAGGGAACTGATAGGTGTATCCAGGAGTGATGCCTGCGTAGCTGCGGCTGGTGTAGGTGGCCGTCTGGAAGCCGGGATAACCTGCAGGGCAGAATATCAGAGGAAATAACAGAAACGCTCATTTAACCTCAGCAGTGACACACAGGAGACCTAAAAGACTCGTGTTGACTCAACGCTGAAGGAGAGTCTGGGACACGGGATGTAATCCTACACTCTCGGTCCGGGTTTCTTTACAGCAACACGGACGAGGAGCTCACTGGGTTAGGGTTCAGTTTCACTCTCAGCTCAACTCACAAAACACAGATTTCTACTGGTTGCAACTCGAGCTCAACGCTTTAACCGCAGGAAACATCAGCAGCGTCCTCCACTCTCTCCCAACTCTGAGCAAGTCCAACCTTATGTTCAGCTGCTAATTAATGACGCAGAGGACAGAAGGTAGTGCTCGGTCTGAACAGCAGGGGGTAGCATTGGCACGGTGAATTTAGCTTCTGCTACTTAAACTGGTCACAAGTTCTGCACTTTTCAGAGAGAAAAACTCAGATAAGAAAAAAATGTCTGAATGAAGGAGTGAAGAAAAATATGTCTGAAAGATTCAGCGACTGTAGAGATTTCTCTCTTTAAACCTTAACAGTCAATTAAATGCCTTAATAAATGAGTTAATTCATGCAAAGTATCAGGGTTCATTACTTTGAGCTTTTAACCTAAATGTTGGGTAGAAACCAGTGAATTCAACAACTTATGTGATTCTATGTGATAAATTAGCACTAATCCCAAAACTACAAGCTAAAAAAGACGTGGATCTTAGTATTTAATAAAGATCTGAGCAGTAATCCTTGCAGGTGGAATAAATAACAAGCACCCTTTGTTTTCTCTGGTCGGCTCTCAAAGTTCACGTTCTTCATGGAAGCTGGAATTTCTTGCGTTTTGTGGTTTACAACACATTTTCTGTGAGGATTTTCCTGCATTTATCTTCCCAACTAATCCAACCAGCTACTACAGGCATCCCAGAGCATGATGCTGCCACCGCCATGCTGCACTGTTTGCTTGCTGCATCTTCAGTCACAACAAATCTTGTCATTTTCTTTTTACTCTGATTTAAGTCATTAACTTTCATATAAGATACATTCATGATTAAAGCTTATCTGGCATAATTCATTCTATCCTCTTAAATATAATCCAGACGGTTAGATGTTCAGGAGCTGCTGAAGCAGCGGCGGACATCTTGGTCAGGTCCCCGCGAGACGTCATGCGACCTTTAAGGCAGCAGAAAGTGGGATCCTTCCTGCCCTGATCAATAGAAACTCACCCAGCATACCAATTCCTAGCATGAAGGCGTCCATCCCGTAGGGCATCACCCGAGAGCGCCCCCTGGCTGAGCCGGTGGGGGACATCACCTCCTTGGGTTGAGCTTTCTTACACTCCACCTGTTCAGGAGGAGGCGGGAAATAAATCAGCCGTTGCTTCCTGTTAGCGGCGGCAGAGCCGCTGGTCGGGTCGGGCGTCTCACCATTTTGTTGTTGATTTCATGGAAGTGGATCTCGCAGACTTTCTCAACCACATCCTCGTTCTCGAACGTCACAAACCCGAACCCTGAGAAGAAGACAAGTTTTAATCAATCAAAACCCAGACAGAGGCCCTTCCTGTACTGCAGCCTGCAGTAATTAGTGCTGTAATAGCCTCTTAACAAGTTTGCCCCCTCCCCCACTCCCAACGCTGCTATTTTGCACTCATCCTTGACCCCCCCACCCACCCCTAGCCAGAGGGACTGGGCAAAGCTGGTAGGCTGTCATAATCGATCAATCCCTGGGTGGGGAGGAGGTGCTTAAGGAGGCTTTATCCTGATCCCGATTAACGGACTGGCTAATTAGACTAGCCCCGTTTGTCTCCTCCAGCTCAGCCCACAGGAAGGAGACTCTTGTGGGGTGGGGGTTGGTGATAGAGGTGGGGGGGGGGATCAATAGCCACCCAGGAAGGGCTAGAGGAAGAGTGGTAAATGGAGAACAGGAAGGAGCAGAGGAGGAAGGAGCAAACAGAGAGTCTCACCTCTGTGCCTGTTTGTGGTCTTGTCGAACATGAGCATGGCATCGTCGACCTGAGGGGAGACAAACAGCACAGGTTTTTAGCGCGCCGCTCCGTCCTGCCACGCGGCATATTGCCTGACCTCAGCCCTTCTCAAGTTCTGTAGGGAGGCTCAGCAACAGATGGACAGAGAGGAGGAAGGAGGGGGGAGGAGGAGGGCCGCAGGTTACAAAGTGGTGGTCCGGAGGGGAGGGGGGGCAAAGATGGGAAAATATGCTCACAACAGGTTCTAGTATGAATGTTAACAGCAGCATAAGAAGAAGAAACTTCGCTATCAGACGACCCCCCCCCCTCCTCTAAAGTTTTACATTTCCATAGCAACCGAACAAGAAAGTCCTGTTGAATAAAAAAAAACCCAACATCAAATAGTCTTTTATGAATGTTGGGAGAGCGCCAGAGAGACGGCGAGGAGAGAGAAAGCGCCGACGCAAACAAGAAGCCAGTCAGAGGCAGAAAGGTGAATCCTGCAGGCAGGTGGAGACTCGATGAGAGCGCAGAGAGCTGATAGCGAGAGGAATGGCAACAGGTGGAGATACGGCAAAAGAGAGCACAGGGAGTCCTGCAGGAGAGAAAGACTGGGTCAAAGAGGAGGGAAGGAAAAAACGTGAAGAAACAAAAGCAGGGGGAGAACAAAGAGGCCTGCAGGCTTTGTTTGTTGGCACAGTGAGCCAAAAGTCCTCCTCCTCTTCTCCCTTTGACCTCTCCCTTCGGCCCGGCCTCCCTTTATGGAGCAAAGACACAGGTGTCTATTCAACCCACAGACACACACGCAGAGTTTCTTCTGTCCAAACTGACCCAGTCTTCCTGCTCACTCCTCCAAACTCCACGCTCCATGCGGGGATACTTGTAAACATTTGGTAAATTCATCCCTGCTCATGCTCTATATTAAGTTTACTGGATAAGTTCCCCAGAATAATCTGTCACAGTCACATAAGAGTGTCAGTGATAGGACTGTGTTTGTGTGTGGTGTATGCGAAGCCCTGAGGGCATTTTGCCCACTGAAAGGTCAAAGGTGAGGGAAGAGTGTCGGTGTGAAAGGAGACCTTTCAGGCGGCGTCTCAAGTCAATGTTTGCTTCCATCCTGATGGTTTTGCTCATTACATTAAATCTATTTTTGACACAAGTCACCAGAAAATAAAGCAATCAACACTTCGGGAGTTTGAGCCTAGAGAGGAACGTCCAGGGAGCCGAAAACCGGCAAGAATAAATCCAAACGAACCGCCTGTAAAGACACAGCACGAGACCAACCTCTCGCAAATCTCTCTGATGGTCAAAAACAAAACACAGCAACAATGTTAAAAGCTGCAAATAGAGTCAATTGTACATCAACAGACGTTTTTTCTTTCTTAAATGGCATGGGTCCAAACAATATTCCCTCTTATCCCTCTTTTTTCCCTCCCCACCTCTCATCTTCCCCGTTATCCGCTGCCCATCCCTCTCCGCGCTCCTTTGTCCTCACCAGGACGGGACACAAAAGGTCCAGTGAGGCAGTCTAATCAGGAACTTCCATGGATGGCTGCAGCCCACATTTCACCGTCCATCTCTCCATATCCCTCTCGGCAAAAATTCATCTCCATGTTATGATTGAGGAGGGAGCGCCAAGAAGCTGGAGGCCATGGCTTCTGGCAGGGAAAATGAAGTGGCCGGAAGCATTGGGCCTCAAAGTGTTCGCTGCATCTCACCGTTTTAAAAAGTTTGACAGACTTTTCTTTTGGCTTTTTGGTCTAATTTATCGGCGTATCATCAACGTAGAGGGGGTATTCCAGCATGATTAGCTAATTCATTTATGTTTGTGACGGATTGCAAACGAGGAACTTTTAGGTAAAGGGTATCCCATGAACCGACCAGATTCTGAGCAATCTAACAAAATATTTGCATTGCTTTGTTTGGAGGTATAATGGCCCTCGTTACCCCCGACACACAGCCGCCCCATCTTTGCCCCAGTTCCCTCTCATACGCCTCCAAAGTGAGGCCCTCCCTCACCAGAGCCTTTGTAAGCCCATCTTCTATTCCCAGCATGCACATCTTTCACAGTTTAACACACATTTAAAGGAAAGTTTAGAAATAAAGTTTCACAAAAAAACATAAAAACAAATAAAATAAAATTTGGGAGTGGAAGAGAAGTTTTTGGAGAAAGATGAAACTGTTTTTGAATGTTTCAAACCCGACCCCTAACTCACCCGGCAGAGTGATCCTAACACCCTCCGCATCCCTTCTCCTTCAGAACAAAAAGCCCCTTACCCACAGAATTACTTTGGGACAATGGGCGAGCCAGGTCACCACGGTAACGGGCCAGAAGGGGGTTGTGGGTAGTAGCAGCTGTTACATCAGATTAATTCAGATTCTGATAATCCCCCCACTTCTTCCTCACCATCTCCACACACTCTGTACAAAACTTTCCAAGCCCCCCTCCTTTCAGCTGCCCCTCCCTCATGCAGACCCCCCCAAACCCCTGAGTTTGCCCGTTGCCTCATTATTATTTCCCTTCCCTCCTCATCCTCACAGTAACTCCTTCATCCCCAGGCACCTGCTAGCCGCTGGAAGTGAATATTTTCTCAGTGATTTCTACCAAACTATCGAGCTTCTACTTTCTTAAGTTGTTGTTTTGTTTCTGTGCTGACGCCTCAGAGGAAAAAACAGACACAATGGTTTAAATTACAGATAAATATACAAAAAAAACAACACGGTTTCAAAGGTAACCAGAAGTACCTCACCTTGCCAAACTGATCAAAGTATTGCTTCACATCTTCGATAGTTGTGTTCACAGACAGGCCGCCTACAAAGATCTTCTTGGTTCGAGTCACCAGCTGAAACAAGCAGACAATATTTCACACTCTTCAGGACATCAGCGAGTTTTACTATTATATATACATGCATTTATGTAGCAAACAGTAAAGGGTAGAATAAAAAAAAACAATGCTTTCACTGTTGTTCAGATTTAAGTGTTTACTTTTTTTAGAACCAACACTGCTTTAGTTTGTCAAAAAGAAAATCTCTGAACATCTTTTAACCTAAAAAAAAAACAAAAAAAAACAAGTTCTTAAGCTTCTTTAAAGAGTTTAAACCTGACAGATTAACAAAATAAATAAAATCAAAGAATCAGTTGTCCAAAGCCTCAACTTGCAGTGAAAGTTTGTTCTCTGATTGTTCATGTAGCTTTAGGTTTTCCGTCAGTAGTTCCAAAACCAAAAGGTTGATAAAAGTTAATATAGATTTCTAAAAACCTCAATCAGTTTTCATGTTCTTGCTTCCATCCTCATATGCAGGCACCCCTTAAAAACTCCTATGAAAAATATTTAGTTTATTTTTGTCTGTTCTTTATTTACTTCAGTTGATCATAAAAAGAAACTTTTAAAAAAGCTTCCTATTCTTCCTTGAGTAAAAATATGATCCGAGCCGTCAATAAAAAAATGGGAAAAACAAGAGAATCTTATTTAAATAAGGCCCATATGTGTTTATTTCAATAAAAATGGATATAAATTAAGCTACTTATATTCATTTGCACAAATCTGCAATCGTAGCAAGTATTTAAAAGGGCTGAAACATTCAGCCTGTCTTTACTGACAGAATGATATAGGAGATAAATAAAAAAATGCAATTAACAAAGAAACAAATGCATTAAAAATCAGAAGGACACTGATGTCCTTGTGCTTGTAAATAGTGGAGTCAGTCCAACAATCAAGAAGCTTTAGTCGGATTTCTAACTTAAATTTAAGATGTAAAGTCTGTATCAAACATGCAGCTAGCAGCTAGCTATAAAGCTACAGAAAATATCAGATGGTTGTTTTGTTTGAGTTTTTGATCCAAAACAAATTTAGTATGAATGTTAATTTAATATGAACATCTGTCGAACCAATCTGGAAACGCTAACAGCCCAGTGAAACTCTGATGCTAAGTAGGAACATTTATGATTGACAAAATACACTTTTATGATTAGCTAACTATGCTAACAAAATGTGTTCAAACATTTAAACATGTCACATTCAAATGTTCTAGACTTAGTTAAACTACAGGAGTAAAACTATTAGATTACAGTTCTGGTTATATGGAATAATTTAAAGTTAATTTTACTTCATAGCAGAAAAGTTTCGTAAATAACACTGATAACAGGTCATTTTCCTACTGGATGCAGAGATTTTTAGACCTTTTTTTCCATATTTATACATATATGAAAGAATAAACAGAAATGTTCGTTTTAAACTGTTTACTGTTTTTGTAAAACTGTTCTAAATAATAAAAAAGTTAAAATATTCAAAACAAGTTTTATGAAAAATATTTTTAAGATTCTCAGTGAGTCACATTTACAAAGAAAAAGGAGACCCCCCCCAAGCTGCATTAAACAAAACGCAAAGTTAAAGAAATATTAAATTGCAATGGAAGTTTATTAAAAACAGAGTTGCGAAGGTTTTCTGGTGATAAACTGTTTCTGTGGCGGCAGCAGAGCTCATGGGGGTCAGATTATGTGGCATTAACCTCAGTAAGACACTTAAAATGCTCGACTCACGCTAACCAACCTGAGACGGTGCACAACAGGAGGAGACATTTCCACTCACCTTAGGCTGAGCTCTTCGAGGGAACGCCACCTTTGGATCGATCTATGGGAGAGGATACAGAAAAACAGGAACCGCTTAACCACACCGGTTCCTCTGATATCACAGCCTTGGCTTTGCCTCCTTAAATAGCTTCAAATAAAATGCTCAAACGCACCTGTTTTATTTCTTTTTTGGGGGCATCATGCTCTCTGAAATAATGACCCACTGGTGCATTTTTTCATAGAGCAGACGACTGTCTGAACAAAAATTACATCACATGAAAGGAAAGCTCTAAAAACGTCGTAGTTGATGTCAGAAAAGTGTCTAAGCTGTGGGTTCACATAATTAGAACGACTGAAGCGCCACACTGTCTGGTTACATACACATTCATATTTCAGAGCAAAAGATTGGATAATAGAAATGTTTTTTTTTTTGATGTATTAAAGTCGGTCACATTAATAAATTATTGGGAAAATAAAATCAACCAAACCTCTTTGGATTGTTCAGGTTGTATTTGGTTAATGTTCCCTTAACCAAACACAGGAAAATACTTTGATTATTAAAAACAAATCTGTAAACAGGACATCCTTCATCTGACTATGAATGGATCACAAATCTGGAAAAAAATAATAAGACTTATAGTTAATGTTTAACCTTCTATCCCTAAAGCAAAAAAACAAAACCAACCAAACTGAAAGTTACTGGAATCATGCAGAGAACAGTTCAGCTAAAAACTATTCACACCCCTGGCAGATTTACAGTTATTTTCATTTAACCATGAAGGTTGTTTCAGACGGGAAATGATGCAAACTTTAGATAATAAACTTGATAACAGATGTATTCATTCAAAAATAATATATAATAAATAATATGTTATTAAGAATAAAAAAGGCATAATGTTATTCATTTATTAACCTTTTATTAATCTGTGGAAAATATGAATTACCATTACAGCAATGAAAGGCTTCTTGTATTTGATAAGCAGCTTTTGGTCTCTTTCCACATTTTACAATTTATCTTGATAACTTCTTGGAGAACCTCTGTGCCATCACCCTAATCTTGGTAAGATTTAAACATTTAAACTATATAGAAGAAACATGTTGGTCAAATCAAAGGATTAAATTAAACCTAAATCTGCCAGGGGTTTTAATATTTTACAGTTTATCGTTCAGTTCCACTCTAAATGTTTAAACACAAAGCAAAAATATCAAAACTCTAAAAGTTTTCTTTTCATATAGTTTTATAATAAAAACATTAGAGGTTAACAGATACGTTGGTGGGACGATATATTTCGTTGACTTTAGTGTGAGTTCCCTGGTTTATTGGTGCGTTTGCTGATTTATTAGTAATTAAGCTGACTTATACGTGCATGTGCTGATGTATTAGTTCGTTCTGCAGCCATGCCTGAAACAGCAGCTCCAGCCTTTGTGAAAGTTTTATTTTATACGGTAATGACGTTTTCTTTTGTTGGGCAGAGACTTACTTATGGTTCCAATTATGTCATTTTTAATCGTGCAAATAGAGGAAGAACAAGCAGTGTTAGTTTCAACAATTAGCAGATCATTTAGACTGATGTCCAAATAATTAGTATCGGTGGATCTAATACATATCGCCTTCTGTGACTGACTGATTTTTTGCAATCTGTAAACATTTCGTTAGAGCGACTTTAAAAAGAAGAAATGAATCTCTGAAACTCAGTATCATGAAGGTTTGCAGGCATTAAGAATTCCCATAATTAAGTACAAATGCTGACTGGATTTAATGCTTTGAAATGTTTATTTTTTTGGTTGTGTCTAATAATTCTTTTAAAGTTTAATGTTCGGACTTCATTTAGATAAATTTCTATATAATTAATAATAATCTGTGTATCCATAGAAACATTTTATTTGTTTGCTTGATTCTCACACTTAATAAGGACAAAATCTTCATTCAATCAAATATTAACATTTAAAAAATATAGTTTAATTTTAATGCAAACCTTGTTTTTTACAATAAGTTAAAATTAATGTTTTTAGATCTTTACATTCATTAAAAAAATGAAATTAGAAATTTTACATCTTATTTTTTACTTGATAAATGAAGGTAATTTTTTATGTTAACCCTAAAATAAAGAGATGATTAAACCAGAATCTAACTCAGAATAATTGGTTGGTGTAACTATTATTTTTTTGGGTTGGGTCTGTTTATATTTGCACTGATTTCTGCCCCAGGTTTTACATTTCTGTAATATGAGAGATCATGAGCACACATGTGGGAGCTCAGGTGGATGGCCTGAGAAGCTTTATCATCACCACTGTGTGACGTGATCCATTGGAATCTCACACGGGCATCACAATCACAGAACGCACCTCGCCTCCTCGGCGAGGAGGGCCCAGAGCGTGTCTGACGGAGGCCGAGAGAAACCGGGGGCGAGGAGGAGAAGATGGGAGCTGTCAATCACGCCCCGCCGACTGAAGAGCGACACATGTTGGGGGGTTTGTTCGTTTGATTTGACGTCGGTGGTCACAACAACAAGGACCATTGGGTTATTCTGCTCAATCTCAGGTTCTCTGGCTACCCCTGTTCCACCCATTACTCCCAGGAAAGTGCAGAATTAGGCTTTATGTCACCGATCTAAACAACTTTAAAAAGCAGCGGTCCATCAGGTGGAGAAGCTCCCAGACTGGAGTGAGAACCACACCATGCCATGAAGATACATTCAGGACGGTCTGTAAAACTGGAATTTGAGACCTCTATATTAGTCTATACTGGTCTAATAGAGCTAGAGAACATCTAGACTACGCCACACTGTACCGCTGTTACACTAACAGATGGTGAGACAGTACAGCGCTATGATTAGTCCTGAACCATGAGAGGGTAGAGTTGAACTACAGTAGACAGCTACAGCCTCTATGGTAAACCACATGCGTTTACCAGAGCGAGGGCAACAGTGATGTTTCTAACCAGAACTCAGGTCACCGCAAATTATCACCAACAACAAAAATATGGATATCATTTCTCTTTTCTTTACTTCTGTTCTAGAGAGCAGAGAGAAAACCACTAGATGCTAATTACTTTAGGATCAGATGCAGATTCTACTGTTTAGTCTCTATTGGTTGGCTAAGCTAGTCTGATAGTCACCTCCGGTCACCAACCCTTCCCGATGTCCAACACTCCTGTGCACACACACACACACACAAACAAAAGTCAAACACTTTGCAGCACACGACACAATCAAGGCTGGAGATAATGGGGGACATTAAACAGACACAGTGAACTCTTTAATGATATTGGTTTGTTGTGTTGGGAAAAGGAGACGATCGTCTGCATATTATGAAACATTTCGCCTTTAAAACCAGCTATGTTTGTACTTACCTTTGATAGAAATAAAAAACATGTCATCAAAAAGATTTACAACCCAGATGTGCTGCATAGCAAAGACCCAAACAGGAAGTAACAGCTACCTGTCCAGATGTGCAGAACAAAAGCCTTAAAACACTTTGAACTTTTCCAGTTTTTGACGTTACACCGATCGCGTTTCCCTGGGATTTCACGTGACAGGCCCACTCAGAGTATGTGGTTCTCTTTACTTTTGCAAAACCTAAAAAAATAAAAGCCATTCATTCTTTTATATTCAGCTTTTTTACTCTGATATACCCAAAAAACTCCCACGCTTTGCCTTCAGGAGTTACGATATTAAATAGATTTCCTCGATGTGTAATTTAATCCCAGTAGAAATATAAAAAGCTGCATTTCTGTGACGGCCTGGAAAACATTACAACAAACAGCATCCTGGAGCTCAATAAGCAGAGTAGAAAGGTCAGCGAGAAGTTTACCTAGTTTAAAGCAGGATTATGTTATGACACGATATCAGGAGCTTCAAACATCTCAGAGGGAAAATCTGTCATGAAGACCTAAAAATTCTTCCTTTCATAAATCTGCTCTATTGTTGCATAAAAGTTCTGCTTTCGTTTCACCAAGTTTAATAAAGTGGACACAGCAAACATGGTGAGGAAGACTAAAAGCCAACTTTTAGTCTTCCTCACCATCTAACACATCACCCCCACAGTGAAAACATGATGCCACCATCAGACTGAGGGGACCGTGTTCAATGACGGACACAAACAGAGCTATGTTGGAATGGCCCAGTCAAAGTTCAGACCAAATCAGTGTTTTCAGACTCTCTCACTTCAATCTGACTGAGTTTGCTTCCAGATCCACAAAACTGCTTGAAACATTTAAACTACATGCTAACAGCAGATTTATTTGTTTAATCATACAAAAGGTTTCTGATACGAATTTCTAAAGTAAATAAAGTTTTGACAGAAATCAAATATTTCCAGCATGGCATCATTAAAACCTTAACGTATAAAGAGCTGTCCGTCATGTAAAAGACAAGAAGCTGAAGCTAAGTCAGGAGAGGTTTATGAAATCAGGCCAATCCCCTTTAACAGGCTACATCCCGCCTATAAGCAACAGTTGGCCGACCGCGGCGCCTGCCTCGGCCTCGGCCGGGAACGCACTCACAGCAACCTGCCGATTGGGCAGCAGCCTGCAACATCTCTGAGGAGCAACTCAAGCTTGATGACTCCAATCCTATTAGTGAGGATAGCTATAGTAATCACAGATGGGGTCATCCCACACTACCACCCCCACTAGCAGCACTTTTTTCCACCCAGCTCAGTATGGAAACAGATGGGGGGGGGTTACAGCAAATGGCTTAGGTGTCTTTGTGTTAAACTCTTTAACTGAGCAGGAAACTTTGTCCTACAAAGGTTCAGCCTCTAACGGTCGACTCCAACTTTTGCAAACAGCGGGAAGCTGAAAGGACACCGAAAAGGGCAACAAGCTGCGCATTAGCAGCATAAATCACAGCAAACCCAGCCGTGCCACACTGGTCAGAACTGGTCCGCATCTGTCCGCCAACACAATAAGCACCAATAAATTCCTGTGCAGCACTGTACTTGCTCTTTAGCCTCGCGGCTGTGCAAAGCTCTTTAATTCCAGCGCCGGAGTGGTTCACTCGGTCACAGCACGGTACATTCTTTCTGTTGCCACTGGAGAACTTTGCTCTCCCTCCTCTCTAACAGGATAACCTGCCTGCATTAGAGAGAATGGGGGGTGGGGGGGCTAAAAGGGCTACTCTACTCACCATCCAACCCCTGATTGATCACTCAGCCCTCTCCACACAGAGCTAACTCACTGAGGCCACCACAGACCTCCCAGCAAACTTCAAAGTGAACTTTTTCCCAGTTTGTCGCGTTAGGACGGCTAACATTTTCATGCAATCAACCAACACAGAGCCGTAATACCTGCAAAGTAGAGGGAAAACATTTTATTCACAAAAGAACACGTAAAAAAAAACGCAAATACCTCCCAGTAAACTCTTAGTATGAGCCACACAGGGCACAAAGTGTACGCTACAAAAACATGTCTCTGGTCGAATAAAATGACAACCAAACTTTTTAACCAAATAAAAACATGGCAGATGAAAAACTAACACCCCAGATCCCCCCCATCTCACCATCCTTACTAGGGAACACGGTGGTGGCAGCATCATACTGTGGACAGTTTCCTTCCACAACAGTAACTTTTTACCAACTAATGAGCCACTATTTTAACAGGAGTAAACAAGTTATCCTGTTTTTACAGACAGAATTCAGATCTAATATCAGCATTTATTCAAAACATACAAAAGGGTTTCGTACATTTTTTAAATAAATTATTTGGGTTTATTATCTTTAATTATTACATTTTATCTAGAAATGGATTTAGTGTTTTTTCAGCAAGACATAGCAGATTAATTTATGTATTCCTTTGAAAAAATGTTTCCTAAATTTAGTGAAGAGATGTAAGAAATGTGCTTACAGTAAATGTTTCTTGAATCTTGCTGTAGATTTATTACATAATTAAGAAAGGAGCAAAAAAACATAAGAACTTTTCATTTATATGTTTCATTTGTTAACAGTGAAAACCTTTGTCTATAACCAACACAGTAAAGTTAAACCTGTCCACCACTGACCACCAATCACCAGGTGTGATCTCTGGCCACAGTTTTGCCCCCGAGCCACACTTTGGACAACCTCGGTCTAAATCCGGCGAGTTGTAACGTCACAAAATGTGGAAAAGTTCAAGGAGTGTGAAACAGGTTTCCTTGTTCTGTGGCTCATCTGCAGCATCACAGCCTCCAGGCTTTAGCTTCCAAGAAACGATTGGAAACCATGAGCACTGGTGTCTTTTGTGAGACAGCAGCTCTTCAAGGGGGGGGGGGGTCATCACTATGGTAATGAGCCCCATGGTGAGTTAGTGGCGTCCAACCATGATGGCGCTACTTGTCAGTAAGAAACGGAGGTAAAACTTCAGGATCAAACAGCTTCTGCTGGGTGTTAAAGTTGACGAGGTTTGACCCACGCCGCCTGATTTTCTAACATCCAAACACCGATGGAGGTGAGTCGCACAAACCAGGGGAAAGCAGAAAACAGCCTCCCCTCATTTCAATACAGTGACCAACTCACAACCAATCACCACTCCCAACTCAGGAGGGAGGCGGGGGCAGCGGTCCCTATGGCGACCAACAGGCCACATTGTTCCCAGACCAGCCCACATTCATTACTGACAAAAAGACACACACTCACACACACAATCAGCCTGCAGCACGGCCCATTGATGCATTTTAAGTTGCAGTCGGTGCAGGTGGAGCGGCCTGAATGTGTGACGCTGACTTTTTAAACTCGCCGCTGAGATCAGCTCGCAGGAGTTTGATTGCTGCTGCTTTTCACACCTTGATGGTTTCAGGTTGCATTCACTTGTTCCATTGAGAAACTTTCTGTTAGGTCAGTTCCAGCCCTCAGGGACAGAAAAAAACAAACTAGTTTGAATTCAGTGTCCAAATCAAAGCCTGGCAGAGAATGCAGCCCTGTCCTGGTTCCCTTGTTTCTATGGAAATTGACACTGGGTGACATTTTCTTGCCTTGTTTGGCACAAGACAGACGAGAGAGCACTTTCTCCCATGTGTCGGCTAATGACTTTATCATGTAAAGTGCTCCCATCTGAGGTGTGGCAGCAGATGCAGGCCCCGGACTGTGTATTACTGGCACAGGAGGAGGGGGAAAAAACACAGCAGCGCACTGGAACCCCTTGGTAAACACGCTAAGGTTGTAGCAAAGTTGCACCTTTCTGGCAGATTACTGGAAAAATCCACTAATCAAACACTGAGCCATGGGATTAGGCAGTGCTGGGAAATAAACACACAGAGAACTCACTGTTTTGGAGTCCAGCTCGTGTCTGCTTTGGGCCAAAACTTTGTCCACGCCGGCCTGATCGACAAAGGTGACAAATCCAAAACCCCTGCAGACATCATTGGGGGAAAAAAACAGGCATTACACAGGCGGAGTGGGGGGGGGACTGATGTTGATGTTTAATGGTGCATTATGAGCAAAGACGAATAAACCGCGGCCAGATAAACTTTCAGCTCTTTCGGCAGGAGAAGCCAAGCTCACAGCTCCCTCACCTCGAGCGCTTAGTAACCGGATCTCGCATCACCATACACTCTTTCACCTCGCCGTACTTGCAGAAGTACTCCTTCAGACCCTCTGAGACAGAAACAGAAACAAGATGATGGGAAGGAAGCAGACATGCTGTGAATGAGGTCAACAAGTGGGAGGTTTTTGATTTTAAAAACAGGAAAAAATACAACAACAAAAAAAGTTTGAGTTTCTGCTTGTTTTTAACCAGGATTCTGTCTAGTAAAACTGCAAAAGAACAGAAAGCCTAAATCTCTTGAGCCGTTCAGTCCTTCCTGATCTGATTAACCTGAACATGAAATCAGGATTCTACTGCTGAATGTGCTGATTTGACTTTGAAGTGAGATAAAAGAAATCACCACATCATCTTATGAACCAAAGCAATTCAGCTTTGAACTGATCGGGCTTTTCTCTGACCGGTAATAAATTCAGCTTTTTGTTTGTATGTCTAACCCATCAAATCCAATACCTACTGAATCTGACCTCTTCACATAAAGATAAGGATCGGCTGCAGGTTCTCTAATATAAAGAGTAGATTTAGAGACAATAGAAAAATACATTCATTATACTTTTTCTTGAATTGCATTTGTAAATTAGTGCATTCAGCAGCCGTGCTTTGGGTCCAGTTTGTTTAACTTCTGACTTGTATAACATTTATTAGCGCTGTGTCCTTCTTATTATTAAAGGAAGAAAAAGCAACATTGGCTTCAACTACCGGCACCCAAAAATCAGCAACAAATATCAGGGATCTATTTGACTGATGTCGAAATAATTGGTATCAGTATCAGCCTTTAAAAACCTGCACTGGTTGATCTTTCATTGTAACGTAAAATCCATGTATGAATCAAATCATCCATCCTAAACTTTTATCAAAATTTGTTGGTTTTTTTTGTCATTTTGATGCATAATATTAAAAGGGGTAAAAAAAATGTCTTTGTTAATGTTTGACCTGCAGCTCACTGATATCAAACCTATGAAAAACATGTAGCTTGTTGATGCGTTTATAGACTGAAAAATGAGGAAGATCTGAACTTCAATACGTCTCATGAACAGTGAGAGAAATAAGATGTTTTAATATTAAATATTATAACAAACAGTAATTATCAATTAAATTCGAGGCGATAAAAAATATGCTGATTCCAATCTTCAGCTGAGTGATCAGTGCATCTACCCATTAACTAAAACTTTTCTTATTCATGCAGTTTTCGTTATTTCTGAATCTTACTTATTATTATTATCATTATTATTATTTAAGAGGGGATTTAAAATCTAAAGTTTAAAAGACGAGAATAATAAAACTACAAAGAAAACTTTTAAAGACATGTTTCATGGATTTAATAACATCCATTCAGTAACTTAAAAATATCTGAGACCCTCGAGCACAGTTGGAGGTGGAGAAGGATTTACCTTGTGTGGTCTGCCAGCTGAGTCCACCTATGAACATTTTGCTGTGGAAAAAGTGAGAAAATATGCAGATTAATAGAGTCAACAAAGGAGCACTGAGGGAGCTGAGCTACCTTCCCAGCACTGACTGAGTTGTTTCTAGGCTTTTCACAGAGATCCTGCAGCTGCAGATGGATTTTCAAAGAGAATCATCTTGTTTTAGGTGAAGCTCTGTCTCTCTCTGTGGAGGTGCGTGGGTCTGCCCGCGCAACTGCACAGAAAAGCCGGTATGATCTCAGAAAGTTTGAAAAACAAAGTTTATTTTCCGTTACCAGGGGTCGTGAGGGGAGTCCGCTGCGGACAGGCTGCTCTGGCTCCCTTCCGTGTCCATTCCGAGTCCTCTCGTCTCGGTGTGTGTGTGTGTGTGTGTCCGGGCCGAACAGAGCCGTGCGGCAGGACAGGCGGAGAGAGAGTGAGGAGCTGGGCGGGTTCGGCCCGGGGTGACAGAGAGGGGAGCGGGCCAGATGCAGACCGGGACAGACTCCTCCTCCTTCCCTCTGTCCCCGCTGCTGTCCCTGTCTCATCCCACCGCCGCCGCCACAGAGCCGCGCGGCTCCGATGTCTAGCTAGACGGAAACAGCCATGCAGCTTCCGGTGAAGCCTTTCAAAGTAAAAGTAAATGGACATCTAATCATTCTTATTTTTTTATTCAACTCATCTATACTGTGCAAAATTATAAAACATTTAAACAATTTAAGAATAAAAAAATGTTCTGAAAGCAAAAAAACATCAACTTTATATCACATATGAACAATAGACCCTGACCATGTGATAATCCTGGGTTAAAGAACACTATAGTATTGTACAGTAAAGCAACAATTATCTAACATAAGCCGGATTGATAAATGTAATTCATTCTGAATTCTACACAGTATCGATCTGGAAATAATCTGGAAATAATCTTATAAAAATGTTTGCAAAAGGGAGGGACATTAAATATTATTCTTCAAGATGATTGGGTACCTGCCTCCCATGTTGAGTTTTTAGACAATCACAGCAGCAGTAGCTTAGATGTATTGCAGTCTCAATCTTTCACATCGTCAACTGATGAACCAAACCTGGTCAGCAGCAACCAGCCAACTGATCAATGTAAAGAATCCTGCATGGTTGTCTTAACTCATGTATCTGTACTTAGGGTGGAGCTCGCCTCCAGCTCAACCACGCCTGAAAAGTACAGAATGACAAGATATTAGCTGTTTTTTTACGATGAACTGCCTCCTCCAGCTGATTATCAGACATGCTGCTCATAGATCACCATAGATCTCCACAGTTTTAGCTTAATGAAATCAAGCAGCTCCTTTAATTTCCATGCCACAACTGTGAGTTGCACTTTCAAACATTTTGTTTGTTTTTCAAACGTTTTGTTCTTGTAAAATTTTCTTTCAGCCTACTAACCAGCAGTGCATAGCTACCATTTTCTTTCTATCTATGTCCTGTTTTTATAAGTGCATTTTGAGACACTTCCATTATGACAAAATAATGACCAGAGGTTGATAATAACTAGTTACATTTACTTTTGTAATGTCAAAAATGTAAACATTGGGAGTAGTTGGGAGTAGTTTTCCTTCTTACTTTTACTTGTGTAATATTCTTGTGAAGTATTTCTACTCCTCCTTAAGTAAGATTTCTGGCTTCAGATCAGATGGAAACACTGTAAATAGTAGATATTGTTTGAGGAATTTCTTTAG
>JAUZNJ010093706.1:36551-49014 GCA_034780135.1 Jordanella pulchra
TTGATAAAACCTGGCTGTGCAGCGCAGCATTTGTCACTGTGGTATCTGAGCTGTTGGAAGTCCACACACACACACACACACACACACACTCTGCCCTCTGTCCGTTTGCATGAGGAGTTTCCTCTCAGCAGCACAATGAGTCTTAATTACAGGTCAGTGGCATGTCTCAGGGAGATAGAGGGAGCTCTGTTACCCTTCCAAATACTGTATAATGCCATCATCCCAAGGGTGGGGTGGGGTAACAAGAGCTGAAGACAAAAAGGTGCTGATAGGGTGAACATGAGAGCAGTATAATGTGACCGAGGTGGAGAAAGTGAGCGTTTTACACTGAAAAGAGAGAGGGAAGATTAGAGGCCACATTACCTCTCAGAGGATTTTTATTCCATTTAGGCTGCTTTACAGTTTCCCCTACAACTAGTTCCTGCCAACCTTCTTTGAAAGAAAAACAAGAGGTGGATTAATGACAAAGACAAGGATTGAGGTGAAACAAATCTGGGAAATCTGGTGTAACAGTTACAGCAAAGAGTTTTCTACCTGTTGATGCTGCAGGAAGTTCAAACCTGCTCACAGTTCATGATGGATGTGAGAAAGAACTTTAAACACATCGAAATGCATTTAAAATACATGCAAGATGCATCTGAGACCACTTTTCTGATATTTAAAAGTACTGCTACCACTAGAGAATGTGGTAGGAGGTTTTTATTACGCTCTTATTCTGACACCCACGGCTGATATCCTGTGCAATCTCTTCCCTTGATTTGATCCTAATTTATTATGAAATTTAATCTAAAGATGAAACATGGTAGTGGTAGCATCATGCTGTGGGAATGCTTTTCTTCAGCAGGTAGAGGGAAGCTGGGTGAAGCTAAAATATGCAGCAAACCTGGAAGGGAGGTTGTTAAAGGCTGCAGAGGAGCTGACTGAGGTGATGACTGTTGCTACAAAGCGAGTTCACAAACACACAAGCAGAGGTAGAATGTTGTAGATGAAAGCATATTCATTTGTTAGAATGGCCTAGTCAAAGTCCAGATCTAAAGCTAAAAGAGATCCAGAGAAAGAGAAGATTTTAACATACAGCTCCATTAAATCTTCGACTGTTGATTTATTCTACAGATCACAGATGGTGAAGCTACACGATGTGGATCTTCATCTTGTTAAATTACCAGCAGTAACTGTTTTAAATGTAATACATGCATAACAAGTGTCAGGTAAACAAATGATAGGCTAACTGAGACAACTATGCTTTTTGTTGCTGTTAGCCTAAATTGCTAGATTAGCATATTGTGCAGCAGGTCTGGCATTATCAGTGCTGCCTCACGTGGTGAACCCACTGAGTGTCATGTTCAAGAGGCAGCCATTGATATGAAAGACTAGAGGACAACCTCTATTGGCTGCACAGACAGAGACATGCAGGGACATTAGTCTACCTGAAACTTCTAATAACCTTAATACAAGCCTGAGAGTTTTACTGCCTGTCATTTGACATGATGTTAATCTATGTCCGATTACTCTGGTCCTTCTCAAGGACCCGGATTTGTGGCACAAAAAAATCTGAATTCTAGACATGAAAGTTAAAAGAGTCAAACTGAATTTTCATTGCAATAAAATAAAACAATTAATAGCAAACTAGTTCAGCTTTTCATCGTCAGATTTAGTTTCAGTTGATGAAAACATATTTAACCCTACATGTTGCTGATATAGATTCTATCCAGACAATTCAGATTCAGATTCAGATTCTGACAGCAAATATTTAGTGTTTCCCCATCTTATAAAATGTTGAGATTATGCTGCAAAACTGCTGGTTTTTAAAGTTTCTAATCATTAACCAGCAGTTTTTTTGTTCATTAGTAAAACATGATTTAAAACCTATTAATATTTTTCTTATGGGGCTCAATCTCTGTTTTCTGAACACACCTTTCAGCTGCTAAATTTGATTGATTTAGACACAATATAGAGATTCTCACAAAATAAAGCACATGTATGAAATATAGAACTAGTTATTTTTTTTATAGAAATCTGAGACAGTAAATGATCTAAGCTGCCCTTTGCTGCTGACCTCAAACTGGGTCACAGTAATCCATACATTACACAACAGCGACCCCTGCTGACAAAATTAACCTATCAGGCCGTACCTGGTCTACAGTAATTCATAGGGCTCTGAATCACTAAGATATGACTTTAAAATCATGTTTTAACATGTCATTTGAGAAACTGTGATTGGACTGTGTGTACATTAAAGAAAACAGATGAGTAAAACCCGATTCTTTGTGGTAAAAGTAAGTTTTAGAATCAAGGTCTGATGTGCACTGCAATCACACCTTCTCATTTATTTCCTCTTTCCCTGATTTTCCAAGACGTCTACAAAGGTCTCAGAAAATATAACCTTGCTCATGCTTAGTTATTGTTTTTAAATTGTACTTTAGTCACTGTTGGGGACTGAGGGAGAGGGGACAAAGTTCACAGGGCGCTGTGTAAGGAGGAGGGGGTGAAAAGGAGGACGGTAAAAAGAAAAAAAGGAAAATTGACCTTTGAAAGGAAAACAGCAGGTGGAGAGCAAAATCCAGGCAGCTGAGGACGTATCGGGAGGAAATTCAGCAGAGAAAAATGAAAGCATTGGTTTTTGTCATCTGAAGACGGACTGCACATATAAAAAAATGAGGCCCAGCGCAGGCTGTCTGGAAGCTATTTGAGAGTGGCAGGGAGAGCGCATAGCAGTGTTTGTTTGTGAGGCAGCAGCGCGATAAGGCACAAGACCAATGGAGGGAGAGGAGAGGGTGAGGGCAGCCGAGGCGAGGCCGGGCCGTTTGACCGCCCTTCAGGAGCAGCTCATCTGGGCCCTGCTGGAGTCAGGACTGTCCCGGGATGTCCTGGTCCAAGCCGTGGGGGAGCTGGAGCGCAGCAGGGCCACTGCTGGGGCCGAGAAGGGGGATGGAGAGAGCTCCGAGGAGGGGGAGATGGATTTCCCCCCGCCTATATTCCGAGAGTTTGAGAAGCTTCCTCCAGACGAGGCGTCCAAGCTGAGGGCCGAGGTGGACCGCTTACTGCAGTGAGTATATCCCAAAGTTTTCTGGAGATTCCATGGCAACGGCAAAGCCAGCTTAATGTCTTACTAAAGCGGTTTGACACACAGCAGGTTTCTCTGACCTGAAGAAACCAGGTTTAGTTTGAAAAAATAGAGAACATCCTCATGAGTGAGTTTGATTCCCCGTCACCTGTGAAGCCTCGGAAGTCTGACCGAAACCGTTTCCTGTCTAAAACCTTTTTCCTCTGCTCGGTTCTCCTCTCTTTCCTAAATCCAACCTCCTTCACATGCTTCTCTGTTTCTCTCTCTGCAATCTGGCTTCTGAGGCGAATTTAAAGAGGGTTCCTCCTTTGCTAGTTACTAATTACCCACCCCCATCATTATTCCCTTGCCATTTCTTAATAAATAAGCTCCATGCATGCAGGTAGGTGAAGATTAATGGAGTGGGGCCTGTAACAGGACACTATGTTTGCATAACGCTTAAGCAATATTTCTGAGCCTGGATTTAAGAGCATATTTTGACCTGAAAGGCAAATGTTCTTTACAGAAATGCTTCATATATAAAAATCTTAAAAGGCTCGCCATTCCACAGTGATTCATAAACACAATTAAACTTGGATTTGAGTATTTTCTGCTTCTAGTGGAGTCTTTTAATATATTGTGTATTTTTACAGCTTTCAGTTTGAGAGTCCGGACGTTAAATTAGGCCCCATAAACTTTTACATGTTTTCTTCCCCTCCAGTGGTCTGAAAGAGCTGGACTTTGCTCTAGTATGCTCTCTCTTATCTCTCTCTGTCAATAAGCCTCTATGTTACTTCCCTGTGAGTGGATTCACATCAAGCCCAGTGTTGTCACAGCCTGGGCCTGTTCACTACTCCTATAAAAACTAGTACCGTCCATATTATGCAAATATGGATGGAAATATATAAAAAAAGCTAAAAACATTTGGTGTCTGACAACAAATGACAACGAAAAAAATAGTCTGAGATGAGAAAAAAAATGATGGGAAACATTAGCATTTGTTATGCAGTAGGTGGTTACATGTGCAGATAATCGGACGCATTCTCATATCAAACAATAGTAACTTGACCAGCAAGCTGTTTGCAAATACTGATTTCATTTATCAAGTGAATAAAGTTTCCAAACCAACCTGGTCCTCTGGGGCTGTTTACTTTATCTGATCGCATATTTTAAAATGGACAAAATATGGCGCATTACTACATCTAAAACAAAATAGGCTTATTTTTCATTTGCAATTATGATCTATAATATGAACATACAAATATGAACAATACAGGTTCCCTTGTTTGGTTGAAATGTTTTAAAAAAGATTTTAATGTTAAAATATACAAAATGTAATAAAACAGCAAGAAGACATGAGCTGAGTGTTAGCTCCTTTAAAGCTAAAGCTAAAATGACTGAAGTCATTTTTATATCAGGTTGACTTTTCTAGGAATAAAATAGATTTTTTTTTTAAGATTCCGAACAATTGCATGATAATCCAAGTCCTTTCCAAAAGTTAGCAGCGCTGCAGTATTTCGTTTGTTTCTGCTGAGATGTGTTTTTTAAATCTTTGTTGAACAGGGAGGACCCCTGGCAGGTTGCAAAAATGGTGAAAAGCTACATGCAGCAGCACAACCTACCTCAGAGAGAGGTGGTAGAGTCCACAGGCCTCAATCAGTCGCACCTCTCGCAGCACCTCAATAAAGGCACACCCATGAAAAACCAGAAGAGAGCTGCTCTGTACAGCTGGTATGTCAAGAAGCAGTGCGAGATCAGCCAGCGTGAGTACAGCAACTATGCTTGATTTAAACTCAAACCTAACCCAAGAACAACAGGAGATGGAACTGGTGATAGATGTATTTTCCTTTATCTAGAATTTACCAATGCCAAACATGGTCTTGCACCAGTGGAGGACCAGGGAGAAGATACCAAGAAAGGACGCAGGAACAGGTTCAAGTGGGGTCCGGCATCCCTACAGATCCTCTTCAATGCCTACGAGCGTCAGAAGAACCCCAGCAAAGATGAACGAGAAGGGTTGGTGGAGGAATGCAACAGGTGAGACAAGATCTCAAGGCCTTAAGGTCTTACCTTACGACCATAGAAGGGAAATACATAACACAGCTCATGTCTTTTTCATGGCACCTCTTAAAGGGCTAGGAACATCCTGGGAAATGTTATTAGCTTTAGGGTGGGTAAAGACAAAGACTTGAGCCCGATTAACATGGTTTAGGGTTGTAATGACAAGACATTTGGGACTACGCATCTTCAGATTGCAGCCTTTGTTGTTTGTCCTTCCTTAGTATCTATCTAAGGTGGTCAAAATAAGTATCGAGTACCCAGTACATAACACCATGGCAAATACGAGATGAATTGGTTTCCTATTTATTTGGGGATGAGGCAAGCTGAACTATTTGTTTTTCATTTAGTCGGTGGCTGCAGTTCCAGTTATTGAGTGGTCTATGAGTTTGTTTCTTATGTTTCAGAGCCGAGTGTCTCCAAAGAGGGGTTTCTCCATCTCAGCTCGCTGGTCTGGGATCAAACCTGGTCACTGAAGTCCGAGTGTACAACTGGTTTGCCAACCGGCGTAAAGAGGAGGCGTTCCGGCACAAGCTAGCCCTTGACACATCTTTCAACAGCCAGTCAGCTTCTTCCTCCAATGCAAATCTTGCTCCAAGTCCTGAGCATGGTAATGAGTCGAAACTGCTTAAGCAACCTGACATTTCTATACTTAGAAGATAAAAAGTAAAAACATAAGGCAGCTCCTCTTTGAGCTGTTAGGACCAAGATGGTCTTTGAAACACCACAGATTTCTTAAGATATGACTATGCTGATTCTACGTCTGATATGAGAAACATTTCCAGCCTCTTTTTTGTCCTGAATCTTGTTTCATGCTGCCTTCCTAGGTGTCAAATACAGCCAGCAAATTTCCTGTGAAACAGGTAGCACAGCAAGAAGCAGCCTTGGGGAGCGTGTGGGGCGTCTTGTGGTCAGTCCTGTCCAGCTAGAACCCAGTCATACACTCCTAGAGTCTCACAACCCCAAGCTGGTGAGTGTTTGTCCGGCTGTTGAACTAACGCACTAATGCTACTGTCATGACCAAATTTCTCCCCCTACGCAGGTGTCTGGCAGTGGACCACTGCCCCCAGTAAGCACTCTGACATCCTTGCACAGTCTTTCAACCTCCCCAGCTTCCTCACAGAGCCTAATCATGGCCTCGGTGCCCAGCGTCATGAGTCTGGGTGAATCTTCCCTTCTAATAGGTACCTCCAGCTCACAACTTACTCTCTTTATTTTGCTGGTAGGAAAAATAGAAAATACTAGAAGTGAGGTCTGTGCCCGATGTTTCACAGGTCTGGCCCCCACGCAGTCACAGACCGTCCCCGTCATTAACAACATGGGGGCTGGTTTCACCACTCTCCAGCCAATTTCATTCCAGCAGCAGCTTCACGCATCCCACCAGCAGGCACTTCCCCAGCATCTTCAGGGTCACATGGCTGCCAGCCCATTCATGGCGACCATGGCGCAGCTGCCATGTCACAGTAAGGCCTCAACAACATAACCTCATTTCATCATCACACAGGAGGCAAAGATTCATTCATGTCTCCCTCATGACAGTGTATAACAAGTCTGAGTCGCCTCAGTACCATTCGTCCAGCTTGCTGTCTCAAGCCATGGTCATCACCGACAGCAGCAGTCTGGGGACCCTGACCAGCCTCGCTGCAGTCCGACAGGTATGGAGACTCCGTTAGACTGTTAGATCCTTAGAGAGGGCCTAACCACGATCTAAAACTTTGCTTTGGGTAGATCCTCACGGCAGATCCTGAGGAGGACACGGACTCGCCTCTACAGGAGGACTCTTTACACCTGCAGCCACACACACCTGTGCCAGGTAGAGTACAGCGGCAAGTAAAGGCTCAGCCCTCACCATCCAAATATCCCAAAGGGAAGTTTATCTTTCAGTTGCACTCAGGACCACAGCGATGGTTCAGAAAGCTGAACAAAGTTAAAATGTTTAAACCCATAATATCTTTGACATGAAGAGGCCGCCAACAAAGGATCTGCCAAATTAGCAGCGATGAAAACCGTTTAGGACCCAAAAGAACAATTTGAGATCAACAGGGTAATAAACTGTAGAAACAGCTTCTTCTTTAAGATCAGTCTGGAGCTCTCTGAAGGTCCAGCTACCACATCTCTCTTTTAACGGTGTGACTAGGATTATGACCCTGTTTCTGCCAGGCTTTAGCTGTCACAGTTGACCCTACTGGAACACTGAGAAGGTTGGATCTTGAGAGTACAGGTCAATTATTTCGGGGTGTTTGATGCAGATTTCGATTTCCCTTAGCAAGGGGCTGTGTGTTTCAGTTTGGTCTATCCTTCTAATGGACATTGTTCACAAAGTCTTTCAGTTCATTCTAAAGTGTCCAATAAAAAAAGACTCTCCTTCCTGACATCGTCTCCAAACATGTTATTCCTGTTGAGTCTATTTCTAACCATACCATTACACACTTTCCCTTTTAGTAGTCTCTTGATGTGTGGATCTTTTTTTCTGTTTTGTAAAATCCCCTGAGCAATCCAAAGCCTGGTCCGATGACCACTTCTGGGAAGACTGAAGGCCATCTGAATGTTTCCCCAGCTGTCTCATCTTTACATTATGATTTTAGTAGTGTTTCATAAAAATTTAGAGACATTTATCTTTTCGTAGTCTATCAAAGTATAGAGAACTGATGCATAATGGCTGGTACAGGTTTATTCATGGGGATGAAATGGGAGTAGAAAGGTATTAAATAGCATTGTAGAGGGATCAAACTGGTGTAGAAAAGTGTCTAAAGATTCCTCCCAGATTCATCAGCAGAGGCAAACATCTTTATAAGTTTATGGCCTGTATTTTTCCTACTTGGAACTGTGTTAGCACACGACTACATTATCTGGGCCAATAAGACATCAGTGAATAAAATGCATTTTGTTTGATGTAACTTTCACTTTCAAATGACTAATAAAAAACAGGTTAGATACAATTTTATTGTTAAATACTTGAAATACTGCTGTATGTATCTATTCATATACAACAGACTTAGGCTGGAAGTAATCTATTTAACCAACAAAGTTCCTCTAACTGGAAGTAGTAATGGCGTCTTGGAGCAGAGTGATGGCAAAAACGCTTTTCAACCTCTAAGACTTGGAAGAGCTCATCACCAAAGAAATATCATCCAAAAACCAAGAGGACCATTTAAAATGCTGCTCAGTTATTATGTGAAGCCCAAAGGCATTTTTCCTTTTTTACTTTGATTAGGGTATAAATCATGTTTGACATGTCATTTTTTTATTTAATGTATTTTTCTAAATTCATACACTTCTAATGTTTTATGAGCTTATATAAGCTTTTTTCAGAAACAAACCTCTTTGTTAGACAAAAAATATTTTGAATCTGAATCTTCCAAAGGAAATAAGTTATTTAGGACCTTATTACATGTTTAGGCCTCTGATCCTAACCATGTTAGGAGGATGATGAAGCTTTGACTAGCAACTAATTTAGCTGGAAACATACAAGCTGATATTTTTTTAAAATCGCTCTTCTTTCATGAACAGCTTCTTCTGAGAGCCTGGAGCTGTACCCCTCCTCCCAGACAGAACGCCATCAGTCTCACCTCCTCTCACCTTCACCAACAGACATCGGCTCCTACATGCCCACACAAATGGTGTCCACAGCCCAGTAAGGCCTCCCTGGCTTTGTGGCATCTGCTGCCACTCAGCTGGGGGTTACAACTGCTAGGAGAACCTGGAGACCAGAACCAGTGATGACTGAGAGGAAGAGCTCCTAATGAAACCAACAACTGATATGAGAGAAAAACTCAAAAACAGCAGAATTAAGATCAACATGTATTTATTCAAATATTTTGCTGTTCTCAGAAAATGTAACTTCAGATGAAACGGAAAGTTACCTGCATTGTTTTTAATTTACTTTCTTTAAATGCTTTTTTTTCCATGTTTTGTGAGGATTTTTTTATATATAACCTTGAACAATGGATGTAAAGACATTTTATAAACAAGTGTGTGTCTGTTATATGACAACTCGTGAGGACCGTTTGATCACTTCAACAAAAAACATAGAATCAGTAAATGTTAGATTAAAAACATCAGCTCAGAGCTGCTTCTTCTGTATTTATTTTATGCTTCTTCTTCTTTTTCCGTCTGACGTCATCTGCAGGGCGTTCCTGCTCACCATCGCTTTGGGAAAGAGCAGAGCATACAGAGTCCTCCTGCTTTTCCTCTTCTTTGTTTTGTTTCTTCTTCTTTTTCTTCTTCACACAATGCTCCTCTTCCACTCTTCTCTTTGTAGCTCTGACCTCTGAGGCAGGAGGCTCTGCCGAGGAAGAGGAATGTGTTGATGAAGGTAGCAGGTCAGCGATGGACACCGCTGCCTCCTTCAGCCGTGTCTCCATCTCACTGTCGCTGTCGCTGCAAACAGCAAAGAAATACACAACTTTGAGTTGAAGGGAATCATTTCAACAACCAAACTTAACAAAAGAAAGGACAGAAAAACTAAAAACCTTGAGCTGGGAGGACGACGACACCTGGCAGGTGATGAAGGTTTAGCAGCTTCCTGTCCAGGAACCGATGTAGAAAACAGACGAAATCCTAAACAGGGAGAAAAAGATCAGATTAAAGAGTGAAGCTGGTTTCTGTGGCAACAAATGTGCTTAAAGATAAGAGGACATACTTACCTTCATCATCCTCGTCGTCACCTATCGACTGCAGACCTTTCGATGCTGCCGGCTGAGTTTCTGAAATGAAGCTAAAAGACGGGAAATGCTGATTCTTATTAGGAGAAACCGTCATGGTGGTTTGAAGGTTCCAGCTTTCCCCACCTGTCCAGAAGATGCTCCAGCTTTTTAGCCACATGTGTTCGAAACCCTGGAGTGACCTGGAGCTCGTTTCCATCGTGGTCATGCTCAGCAACAACAACGCTGTTAAATCAGTATTTACACACTTTGCATTTAGCGTCCATTAGAGCGTCAAAGTTCCCAAAAATGGGTCATATTTCAGGTTAAAACAAGCTATAAAAACAGTGTTTTAAATGCTCTCTGTAATGTTGATTTGGTATTCTTGGAAATGTTTTCTGCAAATCTTTGAAAATAAAATTTCTAAACACCGGATGATAAACTGAGATCCAAACAGTCGTTATGATGTCGTTCAGTCATTCATCAGTGATTTTATCCATCAAGGTAAAGTCTGACACCTAAAAAACTGGATTTTATTTAACACTGTGAACATCCCACAGCTACATCCTATCAGGTCACAACAGAAACACGGATTGGTCTGTAGGAGGTTTTACTAAGTGAAGAAACCTCAATGATAGAAAGTTTCAGTGTCTGTGAGACGTGGTGCAGAGCATGTTTCTGTAATACAGTGAACCATGTGGCCTTTAACGTTTTTATTGTTAAACATCAGTCAAAGAATTAACTTTGATTAAAATGATTTTGTTACAATTAAACCACCTCCTCTTCAATCCATTTTAAACATTTTTTTATTTACACAGAACTAGTGTAAATAAAGTTTTGGGTCACAGACAGAGCTTTGAAGAAAAATACTGATCATATTTCATGAGTTATTTTCTTTCAGTCAGTTAGTTTTTCCATCAAAACACCATGTTAATGTTAACACACCATGTCAGGTGGTGTCAAATACATTATAAGGACCTAAAAGTCCAACTATTAATTAATTATGGAGATAACATTTGTCATTCTTTTATTACAATACATGCATTATATTTCTTCTAAATCGGTGTCATTTGATTTTTCAATAAATAGTATTTCTTGGATTTCTTTTTTTTGTTGTTGAGGAAAAATAGCTTGTAATTTGTAAATTTGCGTTCAGGTATTTAGAAATCAAGGTTTAAAATAATAAATGACTAAAATGACAGTAAATGTCTTAGAAAATGTCTGATCAGGGGATCTCAGATTAAAACTCTCCTTCACCAGCTTTAAAATGTACTTTTACACTTTCCTTCATAAACACGGTCTACTTCTAGGAGGTGTAGTTTGTGTAAAATGTGACAACGTGACACCAACACTCACCGCTTTGACTCCAGTTTAACATTAACTTCATCCACATCTGAAACAGACAAACATGTAAAGTCAGAGTAACTTTAACAAACTTATTTCACGCTGACATGCAGCTCTATGTTCTATCTTCTGCAGGTCGATTTATCCGCTGCCTCTTTAACATTCTTCACCTCTGGCCTTGTTATTGTGGTTCTGGTTCTGGTTCTGGTCCCAAACAGCCTCACGGCATCTTTTCAGCTCCTCGTCGTCGCTGCTGCTGGAGTCACTGGAAACACAAACCATCCTTCCAGCGCCAGACGCCATCTTCCAACCACGTGCTGCTCGAGTCGCTCTGTTTTCAATCGAGGATTCTGGGTAATGTAGTCCTTTATGCCATTGGACAACATCCTGACAGTTTTCACTCATGACGGTTTCTGTTTTCATACTCTAACTTTTTATAGAATAGTACAAGTCCCAATCATTCATTATTTGGAAATTTTAAGATTATTATTATTTTATTTTTTTGCATTTTATCATGAAAATAAATTTTAAAAAGCAATAAAACCCAATGCTATTAGTATTGATTGAGCGTTTGACTCAATTTAAAACTGCATTTTAGTTTTATTATATACCAGAACCGTCCCCTAAAGTGCTGATTAAAAGAGCAGAGCTGGATGGTTTATAACGAGCTAAATATCCAACATCAGAATCTGTATATAAAACATATAATGGCAATAAATTTAATTTAATTTAATTAAAAAATACGTAATTTATCCCAAGGGGAAATTAAATGTTGCAGAAACTCATATTTTGGTTTCTCTTGAACAGTTGTTGTTGGTGTTGATAGCTGTAGACAGGAAGGATACTGGAGAAGCCTCTGACTGAAGATACTCTGTTGTTATTTAAAAATCTTCTGAAGAGGATGCTCAATGTTGGCCATAATCTTCTTCACTTTATGAATAATTCACCTTTATGAAATCATTTCCAGAGAAGTTCCTCCTTTGAGTTTTCCAGTTTTCTTTAAATCTCTGTCTGCTGATGTGGTCAGAAAGCCTGGCAGAGAGACGCTTGAGTCCCAGATATGATCCTCAAGCCACGTTTTAGAAAAACAAAAATGCTGTTTATTAGAACCTCTGGTGTTGTGGATCCTATCGAATTGTTTACATACATACTTAAATTACACGTTGCTAAAGTTTGAAAGTGTAATATAAAGAGCTGTGCGTACAGTTTAGCTCATATAGCTAAACATATGCTTTCTGACTGTGCAATATATGTCTGACTGTACAAGATGTGAATATAATAGTCAATACCACTACCTCAATGTTGTTCAATTGCCTATTACACTTTAATGTAAAAAATCCACCTGTATATAATACTGTGCTAACTCCCTTGTATT
>JAUZNJ010093707.1:0-22111 GCA_034780135.1 Jordanella pulchra
TTTTACAGCATGAAATGTCTGAATGAGTGCTCATCCAAGACTGGTGATTCCATACTTTTTGCCAGGGGTTGTAATAGCACACACGTCTTTTTTGTTGAACAGTGTATAATTGAGGGACATAATTCAAATGTCAAACCTGGTGATTACTAGGACACAAACATTTCCCTGGTATTTTTTGCAATGATGTTTTAAAAATTAAATGTACCATTAATTAAGGTATGGAAACATTTAGAGATTTTCTTCTAAATCTGCTCTTTACTACAATGCTATCCTGTCAGTTTACCGTCACCCAATGAAGATAGGTTTTATATCCAATTTATGAACTGTATACTATAGTCTGTGGAGGTAAAATAGATTGATATGGAATTCAAAACATGAATGTCTTGATCTAAGAATTAACTTATTTCATGAGTATTTTCTGGCATGTACTTTAAATAAATGATTCCTACATTTTAATCTTAAAACAATTCCACCCCCATTCTTCAATAAAACTGTTCTTCAAATGCTGCAATATAGCCTAAAGATTTCATATTCCTGCTCTTCATAAACAAACACTGCACCCACTCACTGTACACCTGATTGTTGTTTTATTATTCAAGTTTATCTGAATCAAGTTTTCCATTCAAATCTAATCCTTTGCCTCAAATTGTTTTTTATTATTATTTTAAAAATAGATAGATAGATAAAAAAATATGCTTCGTTTATGGCTGGACAATAAAATTAAATGTTAATGGTGGTATAAACATTATCACAGCATGGAGTAAATTTACAAGGATTCATGTCTTTATATTAATTCTTGTAGATGATTATGTTTAATTGTGCTGAATGTTGTTTTTTTAATCTCATTTAACTCTATCTTTGCTCCTCAGTAAGTTGTTTTTCATGCGATATTTTTCTCACCACTGCTGGAAAAACACTCACTGCCAGTGACTCATTCTCTTTCAGTTTCCCTACAAGACATGACAGTTAGTACGAGAACAGGACCTCCCAGATGTGGAATGCAGCCTTTGATACACCCCCGCTGTTTGTGCCACAACCTGTTCAATTACCCACATCATGGCCGGGCTTCTCAGGGTGAAATGATGGACTTATGAGATATTCCAAGTTAAACTCTTCAGGTAATGATTTGATTTAGAGTTCATTCTTGTCATAAAGACAAGTTTAGAAAATATGAAAATGTTCCTATTTGCATAAAAGTAAAAAGAAAGAATCTACTGTGATGTTGAATATAATGTCATCGAAATTAGGTGGAATTTTTCATTTTACTTTTGAATTTGTACATCTGTATTTTTAGGGATTTGGAGAAAACTTTCCATTTATGTTTTAAAATGGCCAAATACTTAATCAAACGGCTGTTCCTCTCAATTACTCCCCCCAAATAAGAAGAGAATACAAAAAGCATTAACAGCTCTGTTGGAAAGAACACCTTGTTTGTTTTCAAGACCCAACGAGGAAGCCGACAACCTGCCATGTGTATAGTTTATTGCACCGCTGCGCCTCCCTCTGGTAGGTTTATGGAAATGCATCTATGTCTGCGAACAGACACCATCAAAGCTTGCCACTAGATGCCACCTATGAAACACTTCATGTTGTTTTCATCTATTCCACAGAATGTGCTGCTGCTTTAAATATTGCTTTTCAGGAATAATTTGTGAAAGAAAACCTATTTAATAAATACATTTTATGTGTTTATTTATTTTTTTTTGTAGTAAGTATTTTCTTTACTGATAGAAGTAGCAGAATATTCCGAGAAAACATAATTAACTTACCTTTTGACAATTTATCTATCACTAATTTCAGTTAAAACTCTACTAATACATTTACTGCAAAAGCAAAACATCCATATTAAAAATAAACTTCACCAGATACTTTTGCATTTTTTAATTTAGTTTTTCTGTTGTGCATACAATAAGTCATTTGAACGTACGATCAAATATAATTATTTTTACTGATACTGTCATGTTAACAACTGTGAACAAAAGGTTTAAATGACAACAGAAACAATTTTAACCATCCAGTTTAAGCTATTTGACTGTGATAGCAAAAAGTGTCAGTACAATGTTTTTTTTTAGAAACAGTGATGTATTTCAAGTAGCCTATTAATTTCTGCAAACTAGTTTATAACTAACCAATTCCTGTTACCTTACCAGTTTTAGAAAGAATGTTTAAATATTCTCTGTTTATAATAGAAATATTATGGCCATATTATGGTGTAAATTTTAAATGTTTGAAATTATAAAAATCCTTCCACCATATAGCATAAGTCAAGCACCAAAAGATGAGCAGACAGAGTTCAGATTGAGCATACACTGAGGTGTTTAATAAAGTTGACAGTTTATACTGTTTGGGACTTCACAGAAGAACAGATTCTATGAAAGAGTTGTTTACTTCATATTATACAGAATAAGAGGAAAAAAAACGTAATTACACATGTAAAAGCCAATATTTGCACGTTTTGTGTGTGGAATACAAATTTTGTACAACATCTAGCATAGTTTCTTAATTGTTCAATAGAAAGTTCACTTGAATAATTATTGTATGTTGAAAAATAAAATAACACATTCAAGCAAAAACAAAAATGCAGATTAACTTAAAATCTATTTTAAATTTCAAAACAAATAATTTCATCATTGGCAACAAAGTCCAGCTTGTGCCGCCAAACTGTCTTGAGCGCTCAAACTGAAAACAGCTTCTTTAATTACGTGAACAATCAACTACAGACACTTACCAAACACTTAATTCTGTTTATAAAAGCCATGAAGCAAAGCAGTGTGTTCTTGAACAGCAAGGTAAAGAAACTCCTCCAGAGGTTCATCGATGACCCTTTCCTTTCACATTCATCCGTTGTGCACAATTTAGACGAGGAATAACAGAGCAATGTGTATCACTGTGCATTCGCCATGAATTTCCTGTGTGAGTCTGCTGTGAAGAGAGGCAGATCTGGTCCCACATAAATGATGTTTGCATTGTATTTCCTTACATGACAGAGAATAAATGTGGTACAATTTCTCTTTGGGATAAGGCATTTCCTAACTGTGCATATAGGTAGTGTAACTACAAAATTCCCTGATATGTCATCGAGTGCTAAAAAAATGTGCTCAACTATGAGACGGTGCTGCCAAGACAGGCTGATGTTTTTTGTGGAAATCATTCATTATTGCTATTTTCCTCTGCTGTGTTAAACTGGATTACAATATGAATAATTGAACTCTATGCCGTGTGTCAGTCGGTGTGCATAAAGTTTTTTTTCAAATGTATCAAAGCAGCTGATTTTTTTTCATATGTTGTCACATTGAATCCACAACCCCTGATTTCTTTCACATGTATTTGATACAACAGCCCAACAAGGTGGTCTAAAATTAAATAAAAACGGAAAGTTGAACAAAAAATGTTATTTTTCTTTTAACAATTCAAACTATGCTAAGGTTTGACCTTCATTTGTACTCTCTTTTCTTTAGAAGTCTCCTTTTAGAGTCCACCTAGGAGTAATGTAGGAGAGCATAGGGCATTAATCAGGGAAGAAGCCCCTCTAAAAGAGCTAGAGATCCAAAGCCCTATCTAAAAAGTCAGGAAGAAGCTATGAAAAAAAGCCATTGGGGGTGTCATTTGTAGTCTGCACCAGGCTGAGCAGAACAAAAAAAAAGTGGGAAGGATGAGATCAAAACTGAAGTTTTGGTCCTCATGCACTTAACAACCCACCCCTTGGTTGAAACATATTGTTTGCAACATTCTCCTAATGCACTGTAAGAAATGTCCGTGGATTCACAATAAAAGTACTGTATTTATTTGAAGGAATTCTAAGGTAATTTGTTTTTATTAAGCTTTGAACAACTAAACTGACAACAATGGGCAACATTTTAGAGTAATTTACATGAGAGAAACGTTTAAAGAAAACAATTCTTTAATAAAAACGGATAAGGCTTTTTCTAACTGATTTTTTAAAGAAAAATCTGTAAAGAAACAGAAAAAGTCCTGGCAGAAAATGACCAGGACATTTTCTGTTTTTTTGTTTGTTTTTTTTTTACGGTATTTTATTTTAGTTGTACTTTTTGTAATGTGGGATGTTCTTTAGCAGAGAAAGGGAAGCTTTTCAGAGTTAGATCATCACCTTCTCACAGGATGACCCAAAATATGGAGCCAGGCTACTATGGAATACCAAGAAATGGGAGCTCTGGCTGGAAGGTAAACTTCCTGCAACTCTTCATCCTACAGTACCTGGCTGAACCTGAGTGGTTGCAAAACATCAGTCAATAAACATGAAAGGTCCAAGAGACACCCTCCAAAAGATTTAAAGCTATAACTGTGGCAAAAGGCCGTTCCTCAAATTATTGCCTTAGAGAGTAAATTTCTATATTAATCAAGTAAAGGTTCCAGATAATAGTCTTTTTTTGTGGTTATAATCGACCCCAGTAAATAACATGGTTTGTGGCAGCAACGTGACAAAATGCAAAAAAGTTCAGGTTGCATGAATACCTTTGCAAATTACTATAAAATATATGAGAAGATGGGCCAAACAGATTAATGATCTTAAAATTGTAGTCCAGTAACTTCCAGCTGTGGCACTTAAGAATAGGAGGCTAACAGTCTGACACTCTTTCCCCTGACATCCTGCAGACTTAGTATGTTTAATAATGACATCATATTATTTATACTTCATGTGAAGAGGGGTTAACTCTGCATAGATCTAAAATGGTGTAAACTGTGGGAAGGGCGGGGCTGAGGGATGCCCTAGGTCATTAACACACAAGACAAGTGCCATGAAGAATGCACAGTGAAATCTGTCCTGTACAGCAAAATTCTCATACAAATGTGTGCCTCTCAGCAGGATATATTGAACTGGTCAGTGTGCTATTATCGGATGTACGGTTTGTGTCTTGTACAGTTGAGATTCAAAAAAGCCACAACCCTATTTTTACTAGTCTTCATTACAGTGTAATAACACAGGCTTTATGCCATAACAATCTCTAATATGTTTGCGCATTTCTGGCGTCTAATGTTCATACTACAGGGTAACAGCACTGTCTCTAAATGTTGATAAATGTTTGACAGAATCTGTTCAGCCAATCAAGTTATTATGAGTATTTACAACCACGTGTGGGTTCCCGTAGATGGTTATTTTTCTGTTGAAGTCACCAGCAGCTTCTTCTGGGATTTGAATTCATTAGCTTAAATCACAAAAGTCAATAGCAGAATAGCCCAAATGGCCTAAGACAAGTTCCTTTTTTTTCTTCTATAAGTCAAGCTTGAAGCAACAACAATGGATTACTTTCTGGTGTGTTTGATCTTCTATTTGAACAGTGGCAGTAACTTCAGCACCTGGTGTTAAATAATAATCAGCAATAATAAGAACCTCCTCTTCTCCTGGGATTATGGTCATCCTTTAAACAAAAAAAAAGAACAAACCAAATGGATAAAGGTTGAACCTTATAGAGCTCATTTTAGAGCTTATTATGGGGCAAACAAGAAGAAACCAACAATTGACCAAAACATGTCTGGATTTATGCTGAAATGACTGAACAAAATCATAAATTTTGGACCAGTGACTTTTTTTAAGGGGTCCACTTACTGTAAACTCAGCTGTAAACCACAAAAATATATTTTCTTGAAAACAGTGGGCTCACCACCATGGTAATATATATATATATATTAAAGTTGCTATTTACACAACAATGACAAAAGAAAGACAAAAACGCTTGGCTCAAAATTTTGACATTGTACAAATAGAATAGCAAATGTCCATGGCTTTTTGATATCTGATTGAAGAAATCTGCTTCTTGTGGATATTTACCACGCAATAAAGCACAATGAAAAATACAAAGTATGACAAAAAAATTAAATAAAATAAAGAAGAGAGGCAGCGTTTGAGCGAACTGTAAAGAGATTACAGCAACTGTACAAAACAACAAATAAATTCCAGCTTTGGCTTAATTAACTGATGGATTGTTGCTTAAATGTGGCTTACTAACCAGCTCAACTGGACAGGTTTCCATTATCTTAACTTTTATTTATACACCATACTCTTTGAAATTATAAAATGAATTATAATTATTGCAATAAATTCTGAACCTATTTTATTTTTCCTCCCATATTGTTGTTTTAATGTTCTCTCAGCTTATTAAAGAGTCCTGGATGACTTTGACTCGATGCGCGCTGCATCTACTCATCCTAAGTGTTCACATAAAATTTGAAAGACCCCGTTAAAATCAAAAGTTGTGTGGTTGCAGCGTTGGATTTAAACAGCTCTTGCAGTGAACATCGTGTGTAATTAGAGAGTCCTTAGCCTGAAAGCAACACAATTTTCTGGGATTGTTTGCAAACTTGCGAGCACAACAGCAAAACAGCAACTACAAGTAAGTGTCTGACTAGACCAGTGGCTACAATAATCTACCGCCTATTTTATTTTAACAGATTTCTCTCAGCTGCAGATGCCCTCTAAACTTCAGAAAGTACCTGATACACCTGCTTGTACACAAAACTCATTTAGATTATTTAAACCTCCTGTATCAGCTTGAGAAATAGATATGCCCTGACATCTTCTAACATTATATCTCAGAATTACAAATTAAAGTGGAGTTGAATCATATAATTATAATATTGACAGCTCTAAGGACCCTTGCTCTGTCTTTTATCCCCATGTCTAATCCCTCCATTCCTCTCTATCTGGCTGGTGACTGCAGACCAGATCAGAGCTCCTTATGTCACCCAAGTATCCATGCGCAAGCGCTTGACCGAAGGGCTCTCCCTGTCCTCAGAGACAGCAGGGGGTCTTCCAAGTCCAAGCGGAGAATGGAAGTCTGCCCGGTGGTCCTCGCGGTCACTGCCATCGTAGGAGCTGCAGGACGAGCTGAGGCTGTCGGCGGGCGAGCGTCCCAGGACCTCCTGCCGGCTGGACCCTTGCTGCGGCTGCTGCTGCTGTGGGGGGAACCCGGATGGGGTGACCCGCCCGCGGGGCGGAGAAATTGGCTCAGACTTGATGTTTATGCTCTGGCTGGTGTTGATAGATAAGTTGGAGCCCTGAGGTAGGTGACTTCCACCACTGCAGCAGAATTAGAAAAAAAATCCCATGTTTAGTTTAAAGAAAAATAAAACGGTTTTTAATGCCAGGATGTAGAGCACGATTCGGCATATCACAGAGCAACGTGGGTGTTGCTTTCATACGAGGGCATCTGTAGAGTGTGCTTTTGTTTGCAACTGTGTTACTCACACCAAAGAATTAAGAGCTGCCTGGCCTAGTTGATGCTGTTGCCATGCAGACATGGAGCCCAGAGAGAGCCCAGGAGAACTGAAGCCCTGCAGAGAGGAGATCTCCGCACTGCTCAGCGAGTACTCTGTAAAAGAACAAAAGCATCCACACACACTGAGAACTAACTAACATTTTACGTTCTGTGACTGTGTGCTATTGAGGAGAAGAGCAGGAACCAGGAATGTAAACTACAAACGGTCCCAGTTATTGTAGTGATGGGGCAGAAGGTGCAGACTCACCAGCAGGATTGTAGGCGGTGGGCATGCCTGAGTAGACCAAGCCCTGTGGGGGTAAGCTGGGGGTGGTAACAGACACAACAGGAGTGGCAAGCGGCTGGGTGGACTGGGAACTGCTTATCCTATGGGTGTTCTGTAGGAAACATACAGAAAAGCAACACAGAGAAAATAAATACAACCTGTCTAATAAAAAAAGTTGTAAAAAAAGCAAAAACCTGTGAGAATGATTCTATATAAAGTGAAAGATACAGGCGTCTACCACAAGGTGGCGGTGAAGCTATTTAAGCTTGTAAGAAAAATTATGAGCAGAAGTTTAATAGAACACTAAAAACACAAAATCTACCTTCATCACACAAGCATCTTTATAAGTTAGAGTAAAAAAAGAAAACATTTTATTCACTTCACTAAATTGTCTAAAACTAGTATGGATTCAACCCACACACAATGACATACTTAAAGGCTTTATTTTTGTTAATTTGAATGACTGAGGCTTAGAACACACCAAACCTCAAATTAGAAGTTAGAGAAATTATGATACTATAAAAGGCCGATAAAAACAGGCATTTTATATGGAAATGTTAGCCTACTGATTAGTATGTCTATTTAGTGTACATGGGCTCCTTATGCATTAATTATTGAAACGAATAAAAAAAGGCATGTACGCAGAAAGTTGGAGTCTCTTCTGTGATATTTAGGAAACCCAGGTTGCCCTAATGGTGGTTTCAGCTCTCCTGCATTGATGCCTCTAAGGTCTTTCATTTTCTTGTTTACTGTATTGTAAGTATTTAGTAAGTTTACTTGTTATTCAAGACACTATGACCATTAAATAAGGGATCGGTACTTCTGGCAGAGAATAAAATTAGCATCTCCATAAAGTTTCTCAGCAGAGGGAAGCATGAATTAAGCTGAAGTTTCCTAGTTTCCTGCTGACTTTGGACTTCATAAAACAAAGTGAACCAACACCAATGGATGGCATAGCCCTCCAGACCATACTGTAAGGGGCTGTGGAAATTTCCCACTAGACCTAAAGCTGTTTGCTCTCTTTCCCTCTCTGCTCTTCCTTCACACTCTGGACCATTTTTCTCTTCAGTTCAGGAGTCCAGATGAAGTCCACAATTTGAGAAACTCCCTCACACCCATTCACATGTTTCACTTTAAAACTGTCTAAAATCCCCAGTTATTCTTCTGGTTTTTTTTCATGCTTTTAATGGTTAATGGTACAAAAATCGTGTCACATTATTTAGTCATAACCATATGAGAGTAAAGCAGGGCAATTTTATTGGTATATGTAGTTTTCAGTAGAAAGATAATCCACAGTGGTGTACATTACCAAAAAGAAACATTACATGCATTGCATTGGTATAAAGGTTATTAAATAAGTTATTATTAACTATTAGAAAAAAATAATTGAATAAATAAATTATAAGAATTATAACTACATGGTAATAAAAAGAAAGTTGAACTGTGCTACTGTGCAAGTAGCACACTTAATTTACAGCAACAAAGGTTTTTAGCAGTTTTAAAGGTTTCTGGTTTCTATTACAGATAAAACCTAAAAGCTGCTCAACTTTTGGTTCTGGTTCTGGGTATGCAAAGTAGAGGTCTTGTCCATTAATACAATAATATATTTTACTGCTAAGCCATTCAGTGATTTACAGATTATATTTTAGTCCATTCTCTGAGATACAGAGAGCCAGTGTAAGGATGATGTGCTCCACTTTCTTAGTTTTATTGAGGATGCTGGCAGCATCCTCACTACCTTCACTGACCTTCACAGGTCTGTCCTTTTTGGCAGATATGTGAAGACAGCAATGAAAAAGTTCATTCTGCTAAAGATCAATGTATAAATTCATTTTTCAAGATCCTGCTGAGAGACAAGTGCCAGCGACTCATCTCAATATTTTTTTGTGTTAAAAAGCCACAGCACACAAATGCAAGTTCTCCTAAAATTATCCTAAAACCTCAAACTAGGAGGCAAATACTAATGTATAAATAGTCTCTGTAATAACCGGGATAGAGAACACACATAGGATTCACTCTAAGAAGTTATTTCAGATAAATATTCTGAGTTTAATATCTCAGAGTGAGACAACAGATCGCTTTTACACTCACATAGCACCCGAATGAGATGTTGCAAGAGGATAACGCAAATGACACATTTCAATTCCCAGAGTGACGCACAGAAAAGCTACGGTGGTTTTTCAGTGTAGTGGCTGGCATGCATCCACACAAACACACCTACACAGCTTGGTACGGTCATGCAGTGAGCTTTGCTGTGAGCTTCAAAACGCACACAGAGGCTAATAATCAAAAGCAGACACACAGCAGTTTTTAAAACAATACTGCAACAAGCCCTCCGTAAGTAATAAAACAAACATGTGTGCAGCTGCCAATAGCTGTGTTTGAAGCCGAATTGCATCATAAACTTGATGGTTTCCTTGAATTGTTCCAACGCTATCCGGCCAGATGACTTCACCAAACCTCAAGTATCTCACAGAATGATTTCATTTTGGATGATATAATCCTCTCTCCTTCAGAAAAAACAAATATATGATTTCTATCTGTTCTTCAGTTGTTTAAAGCCCAACTATGACTATAACTTAACACTGAAAGGAATTAGCAATAGTTACTTCTTCTGGTGACTAACATTCAAATACTTGGAATGGGGGAACTGATTTAACAGACCAAGGCAGTCTTCACAGGCCAAACTCATTGCATGCAATGACAAAAGCTATTGTCTTAGAAAAATCCTCTTAAGGAAAACTGTCTCCTCTTTGAACCTGGCTTCAATTCAGCATCTGTGATTACTCAAAGCGTGTTAACATTTTAGCCATTTGCCCGGGCATTTGTCAAACTCACCAAATCCATTTCCTCCTCCTCCGACTGCCCTCGACAGAAGGAAAGAAGAGAGTTACGGAAAAAGGAGCAAAGTGCTCAGGGGGGGAGGGGTTCACTATCAAAATGTTATAGTAAAAGGGATACAAATTAAATAAACGCTAAACAGTTCTACCATCAATTTAAAATCTTATTTCTATGGGCTTTTATAAACAGCTCTAACAATGACCAAATCCTCAAACAGCCTAACTTGTAACTGATAGGGGATATAGACTGAAACTTTTCAAACCCTGACATTAGCTCATCATCATCATCACAATATACAGATAAAGTTTCTTTCCTGTTCACCAACAATCCTTCCTGAGTCTGTAAGGAGAAACAAGAAGCCCATCTTCCATCTTTGCTCTGCTGTGGGACATACTGTGAACAGGCCAGGGTTCCTAATACTCATCCTCAATCAATATCTGTGGGAAGACACGACAAGGGCGACAAGATATTATCTGGCTCACACCCTGGGCCCCTGATTAAGTCTTCATCTACACTCTGTCACACTGAGATGTGATTAATTTAATACCATTATGGCCTAATGACAGGCTGTCTGCAGACCTGCCACGGCAGGCACCTTCCATCGCCTCTGCAGCTCAAGCAAGACTGAAGCCACCTCTAGCCTATGCTTAACCTGTTTCAGACCACCAACAGTACATCCTGTCTGCATCCAAGGCACAATAATACACCCTACAAGAATGACTCACTTTTACAGAACCACTTGCAACAAATAAAATAAAAAAATGTGTGAGGCATCACAAAACAACTTATACCTTCATAGTCAGATATGTTTCTTATAGCCGGACTTTGATTTCACTGTAACTTCCTCAGACCTTGCTTGTCTTTAATGTAAGTACTGTTCATCATTTAAAAAAACATAAAACCTTTATAGGAATACTATATAAACAGGATATTTTGTTTTTCACCTTATAAATACACAAAACTTTGCAGAATATGTCATGTTTATTAAAACAAAAAACTTTAAAAAACTTTTTCCACCATATTTGAACTAAAAGCGCAAAAAGTGGATTACAAAAAGAACATTACTGTAGTATGTAACTCCCCTTCAGATAAACAAAGTCATGAATGAGGTCATCCATGCAATGCTGAGATGATTGCATCAACGACATGTACAGGCAAATCCAGCACCACTTTTTGCAATGAAAGTTCTCATATTGCCTCTCAGGTCCTCAGGCTCATGAAACCAATGTGTAGTGGTGTGCTCTTTACTCACCAGCGGGGGCATCATCCCTTTGCTCGATGGCGGGATGACAACCCTCAGGTCTGGCTTGCGGCTCCCCATTCCTATGTTCCCCCCAGGAGGCGGCGGAGACTTAGTAGGCATGACTTTACCCAGGCCGTTGCCACTGGGTGTGCTGAGGATGCTTGGCGAGCCCCTGGGGTTAACGAAGCCGTTCCCTACAGAGACACACGGCAAAGGAAACGCATCATCAAGCCAGGGCACCATGACTGACAACACTCCCGGGCCATCAGAGAGACCTCTCATGCCGTCTTGTTCCGCAGCTCGCATGCAGCACGCGGTGTTAAGTGTTTCCAACCCTCTGGGAAGTTTTAATCGACTAGGATAATTATCTTGCACATTTACAAAAATAAAACGTCCATTTCAAAATTGATGAGCCTTTAATTTTTTATTGTGAATGATTACATTAAAGGCAAGGCTTTGCATCTTGGGGATGAGGCGCAGTTCACTGGTAAATGTACTGTGACCACTTAAAAGAAAAAAAATGGGTTTATTACAGTTGAGGAAATGTTCTGCTATGTTAGTTTGTCAAGCAGAAAACAGAAAAGTTCAAGAGTTTGGTCTTAACGTTTACACCTTGGTGACTGTAGTCATTAGTGATTTCCTTGATCATTTTTCTTCTTATTATACCAGGAAAAAAACAAACACAAGCAAGTTATTTTTAAAATAAGTAACCCAACTTCTGCAACTCTGAAAAGGATAAATCTAATCGATGAATCAGGAACAAATTGTTGAAATTAGGAAAAATAAGAAATAATCTTTGCTGCAGTTAAAGTTTTCAGGAATTATATCTCATGACATGAGCTGTATTATTAGAGATTAGCACACATTTAAATAAAGCACAAAACAGACTTGCTTAAAAGATCCACTTTGAGTTTGTCTGTTACAAGGACTCATTGTCCAACCATGATAAATTGCAGCTGCCCCGTGAAGTGTCTGCATATGCTCAGTTTTAAACTGTTGACATGTTTTAACACGTCTTGTAAAAGAAAAGAAAAAAAGAGAGAGATAGTTCCTGTTTTTGCAAACAAACCTACAATATTTTTGTTTTGTTATTTTCCTTTAGCGCTGTATTGAATGACTCATCTGCACAAGGTCTACAGTGCTTCAATAAAACCCGGGCCCCTGATTGTTGGAGGAAAAAATGGCAACAAAGGACGAGCAATGCTTTGAGTGCACTTGAATTTTAAAGGAATTGTCACATTAATGCACATTTGAGCAAAATTGTTTTTTGCAACCCCCAAAAATTTGGTTTTATCTCTAAAAACAATAAAAATATAAAAGAATTAATGTTATCTGCCAAATCATCAACAGATCAGTAACACTTTAACAAGTTGCTGACTTGTCCATTGTCTTTCGCCGAGAGAAATGCAAAATGTGTACATGACAAGGTGGCTCGGGCGTAAAAAACATAATGGAACAATAGCCCCCACTGACTGCAGATAAGGATAGCAACAATTCATGGCCAAATAAACACTTATGAAGCCTACAATAGTATCTCACAGCTGAATCAACAGTGTGTACAAGCAGCTATCGCCATCAGCTCTGGCTTTGATCACACACAAGACTTGGCTGCCGCTGCAAGAAAACAGTGTTTACAGAATTAGCAGGGTAAATGTCCAAGGCTCCAAAAATAGCAAGTCTGATTAAAAACAGCCAGGATGTCATTTTGTGGGAATGAGAAGTTAGCGCAAATAGGATTTCATGTAAAGGAATAGAAGGCAATGTGGCAATTTGGCACGTAAAGAGCAATCTGAAAACAAGTGGCAAGCTGGTGTTTAACTCTGGCAGAAGTGTGCACTGAACACCAAACATGAAGTTGTTTTTGAAAGAAAACAGGACAACAAGGATGACAAATTGGCTGTTTTCACTACAGACATTTTGACTTACAGGAGGAGGGAGTCATCATCCCTGTCATTACTGGATTGTTTGTTTTAGCTCCGGAACCACATTGTTGTTGTGATTTGTAACAGCACTCCCTATATTATAAATGATGCATGCTCAGGAGGCCAGGTTACTGGAGCCTCTTCTCACATTGCATCACAAAAGTATTCAAAAAACTCCAACTCTTCCACATGGTGGGAGAATATAGTATTAAAACCACTACTTTGGATTATTTCACTGGGATTTACAAGAAACCTACACAGAGTAGTACATAATTATAAGTTTTATTTTAATTTTATTTTTTGCCATATTAAAATTTAAGACCTGGGATGCATTTATATTCAGTCCTTTAACTTAGTTACTCCTCAATATACCGGTACTCTAGTGCAGTCAAATACGTATCTCCATGAGCCATCTTAACCCTTAGTAGAAATAGCTGTCTTGTGCAAGCCAGAACACAAGTGAACAGAAGGCACCAGGAAGACCAAGCAACACACCTCAAGAGTGCATGAGGTTGTCCTGACAACTAGAGCAGATCTAGGTTAAAAAAACAACTTCAAAAGCTTTGAAGATCTCACTAAGCACAGCTCGGTCAGCTGAAAAGGGGAAAGAGTGCAACACAAATCTGAAGGGCCTGCCAAGAAGAGACGCCAAAAGGTTCTGTGTAAAAAAGCCAGAAGAACTCTTAGTTGCATTTTGCCTGGTCATGTGGGGAAAAGGTTCTCAACCCTGGTTCTCGGGGCCCACGGTCCAGCTTATTTAGGTATTTATATACCTTTACTGATCTCACTTAAATAAATGGGGGTTTAACAGACCTCTCCAACCTCGGAGGCTGCTGTGAAAGAAATGCAATAATTTGAGTCAGGTGTGTTGAAGTAGAGACACGGCTGAATCATGCAGGACAGTGGGCACTGAGGACCAGGGTGGAAGCGCTTGGATATGGAGGACACAGTAAACAAGTGGAAAAAATGGTGGTCTGTTGCAATTAGACCAAAATGCAACTGTACATGCAAAATGTTATGCATGGGTATAACGGTACATCCCCCTCAACAAAGCATCCCAGCAGCAAAACATAGTGGTGGAGCAATCATAATTTGGGAAAGATGTTTTTCAACAGGAAAAAGCAATTGTTACTCAAAATTTGTAAAAAAAACAAAATTCACTTTATGGACAAAAGGATACTCTAAAAACACCATCAGTTGTTCTAAGTTCTGCAAATCTGCTAGCTAAATAATTTGGAAAACATAATCAAGACCACGTGTCATTGTCCCTCCACTTAACAAGTATAAATTTTATTTATTATTGAGTCTTATAAAAATGTATAAGTATGAAACCTTTAGAATGTTAATATAGTGTTTACTATACAGCATCTTAGCAAATTGACAGCATAAATATCATGGCTGTTGTTTCTGTTATTGCAGTTTTAAGTCATACAGCCCCAGGATTAATTATCATCTCAATCATTGTGGATGTTTTTTTTATAGACTGACAGACAAAGGGGAGTGTCTTACTCTGTAATCTGTCAGTTAATCAGAGGGCAAACACAGAAAATCTGCATTGCTTTCACTGATTGGTTTAGGTTTGAATTTATCCACCAGACTTTCTCATCGGAGTAATGTCTCTGAGATATCTGATGACGACTGAATGGGATGGGAACAATTTTTTCAAAAAGTACTTGACCTAAAAAATTAATTTAAAGCCAAGATACCAACCACAATTTAAGAAGTTTCTTTAAGAGACTACCAGGCTGTTTCTAACATTTACTCTCATTCTATATTCAGACTTTTTTCGGGCCTTTAAGTCCTCTGCCATCTAAACCTGTCCACGCTGAAAGATGCTTGGTTTTTGATGGTCGCCCTAAATTATTAACATAGTGTTGAAAAACCGGGGGCATTACATAAGGCTGTTTACAACTGAAGCCTTCCATTTTCATTTTTAAGATCAGGGAAAGAAAACAGGATGAGTTATTGTGCTCAGCATCCCACGTATGTGAATGGGAAGAAATAATGGGAGCCAATCAAAGACAACAAAAAGCGTCTTTCAACTAATATATAAACCATGTACAGATCTTTTGTTGGATCTCAGAGAAAAAGTCAGGACGTAAAACAAAATCATAGCATCTATCATCAGTATTCAATATACTTTGCTCATCCAACTAATCTTGTGCAGATAAATCAAAACTTACTGAAGAAGAAAATAAATCTCAGAAAATAAAGGTTTCATTAAGCAGAACTAATCCTTACTCCATTAGCCAACGCTAAAAATGTTCAGAAACACTTAAACCCCTTTCTGTAGTTCAAATTTCATCAGGATACAAACAAAACCCTAAAGTATCTGATTGGGATTTTATGTCAAAGCAGAGCATCAATTTAAAGGAGGGTGGAGAACATGTCATTTTCCTATGTCATGGGGTCCATTTAAGCCCCTCTAAGTGGTGTGGGAGCAATTTTAATTAAAGGTTCTGCTGCAAGTCTTATAAGGAACTCCTCAACCAGTTCTGCATCTCTAGAAACTAAAACATTCCCATTCCTCTTTCAAAATGGATCCAGCTCAGTCAGCCAGGATTTTATTTCTTTCTTTTAATAAAAAGACAGAGAAATAGATGAAGCTACGGTAAATTAAGTGTGACTCAAGTTCAGCGGTTGCTGAGTAGAAACTGTTTCTGACCCTCTCATTCATTATCCGTATTCCTCTCTTAAAGAGCCTTCACACCAAATGGGGTTTTCAGAGACAAAAAAGTATCCAATGCCTTAACTTGGACACTTGTGCATATAAGTTCAAAGTGTGTAAAAAACCCTCGTAGTTCTCAAGGAATTATCCTGTTTTCTTTTGCTTTTTTGTCTACAATGCCAAATGTGATCCACAGGGTGGCTTGGCTTTATTTACTTAGATGATTTCGAAAAAAAAAACATAGTTTTGATTAAATATTGTATTTTTTCAGGTGGCAGACCTCCAGCCTACAGGCCGGTGACAGCACTGGTAGTCCCACTGATGGCTCCATCCAACCGGCCAGACTGTCAGGGATTTTCTGCTGCTGGTTGAAAATTAATATAAAGGGTTTTTTGAGGTTAAGGTAAAAACTTCTAATACCAGAATATAAAATGTAATAATATTTTGCCAGTAGGTTTTGAGATTTTTAGTTAATGTATGTATTAAACAATTTTGCCATTGTTCAGTAACACAATATTTTAGTGGAGGTCTAATGATGATTGGAGCATTCTTACTTTTACCTTCTGCATGAAAGACTACTGGACCGGTCTGTCGAGGTGAAAAGAGAGCTGAGCGAAAAGGCAAAGCTCTCGATTTACCGGTCTATGTTCCTACCCTCACCTATGGTCATGAAATCAGGATCGTGACCAAAAGAACGGGATCCTGGATACAAGCGGCCGAAATGAGCTTTCTCCATAGGGTGGCTGGGCTCTGCCTTAGAGATAGGGGGAGAAGTTCAGTCATTCGGGAGAGGCTCGGAGTGGAGCCGCTTCTCCTGCACAACGAAAGGAGTCAGCTGAGGTGGCTCTGAATTTTTTTTTAGATGTCCCCTGGACGCCTCCCTCGGGAGGTGTTCCAGACACGTCCCACCGGGAGCAGGCACAGGGGACAACCCAGGACACGCTGGAGGGACTATGTCTCTCAGGTGGCCTGGGAGAGCCTTGGGTTTCCCCCAGCAGAGCTGGAGGATGTGTCTGTGGAAAGAAAACTCTGGGGGTCTCTACTGAGACTGCTGCCCCTGCGACACGGTCCTGGATAAAGCGGAACAGTTAGAGTACGAGCATAAAAGATACATTCTCCTGGCTTTTTCTGTACCCTCGGCAGCATTTAACTCCTTTATATCTTTGCATTTTTTATAGTTTTATGTTGAAAGCTCTGCAAGAGGAGAGATCGTAGCTAGGATACATTTTCTTCTCTCAGACAGCTCCTGGATCAGTTTATCTGATTAGTTGACTCACTGCAAAACTTCAGTTTTCACAACTCTAGCTTTTGCTGCTTTGACCCAGCTTAATGCTTGAATCCTTAAAAGGCACCACTTCCCATGCTCAAAATGTGCCATAGGACCTCTTGAAACACCTTGGTGTGCATTCAACATAAACTCTACATGTAAACTTCATTCAGAACATACTCAATTTGAATGCACTATTAGGCATAATGCTACCACCACCATGTTTCAAGGAAGAATTCGCTTAACACTTTTTGTAACAACCATTAAAATCTGTGTATAATTTTCCTTCCTCTAGATCACAATTTTCTTCTTTGTCTTGGTATGTCACATGGAAGGTAACACTAAAACTAAACTACATGGAACTTTGTAAGTTTAACGTGACAAACTTCAGAAATTGTATAAGTTGCAGCTCTTATTAAGAAATATAAACTGAAGTGTGCACAGTTGTAAATTTGAAATTAACTTCAAAGAAAAGTTGTGTGCTTTTAAAGGTTCTGACAAGCTATTATCTCAGCCACAGACAAGGACAACAGATGGCCTATTTTAGAAAAAAAACAAAACAAAACAAAAAAAAAAAAAAAACAGCAGAAGCCTATAGTGGCACTGTACAAGCACATATGAGATAGAACACTCAAAAACATAGCAATAAATACGCAACAGGAATAATAGTTATGGAACTAGAATGGTTTGGGAGTAAAAATATCTTCCTGAGCATTGTCCTCTGTCAGGTGTGACACCATCTTAAAAGAAAAGAAACATCACACGGTTCGTCTTCCATCTGCCCCCTTTGCATGCCTTAAAAGTGTTCATGACTGTGACTCGTAAAAAATCACAAGTATGTCAGGAACGGTCATCTGACGTGGGGGCCTGAGAGGCTTGTTCTGTTTGTGGCCTTGGCTCCTCTGCAAACATGGTACAAACAACAGGTGCAACATGTTAGCACTTTGCCAAATGGTGACAACAACGACCCCCTCAGTGAGGACGAGGTCTCAACCCAGATATGAAATCAAAACCTGAAACGATCACATTCACCCATTTGATCATCTTCACTGACTGAAACGTTTGGAACTATGAAATAGCTCCAAAAAGAAAGACCTCCGAATCGATCTCTTCCTGCTGAATGTCATGCTGTTGATGATATGTTGCATTTAACCAGCAATGCCTCTGAGTCATAAAGAAAGAGTTAAACTCCACCTGTCTCTACAACTCACTGAACACATTTCAACCATCAATGCCTGTCCGGTCATTGTGTACTAAGGACTTAGTGGGATGACATGGCCTGAATAGCTTCAGGGTTATGCTGCTCTAGGCATCTTAGCCACCTTCCCCGGCCTTATATGGGCAAAGAGAGGGAAGCAGTGGGAACACAGATGCACCTGTTAATAGAGGTCTTATTGCGATGTCGGTGGACAGCTAATGACCTACCTTAACACATATTTTCAGCACAGAGGGAAAATAAATATAAGTGTATGAGCTTTATTTTTTCATTTAACAAAGATTTTGTATGCAGTGAAATTATCATCTGGCAATCCATCAGAGGGGGTGAGAAGGGTTTCCAAGCAACTTTTTATTCTTTTTTTTTTTAAAGGCATCTACCCAACCCATGTGCTAAGCAGGAGGCCTACCGGGCACAGCAACAGAGAGCTAATGAATCTCTCCAGGAGGACTTACCCGCTGGGCTAGAGCCTGCACCACTTGGCACTGAAAGGTCTGTGGTATCCAGCATGCCACCTAATGAGATGCACAGAGTGGATATGATTAACCATCTGCATCCTTTCTACAAGCGAGCAGAGCATGTGATGGAGATGCCAGACCAGACGTCAGAATGTCAAGCAATCTCATCTTCACAGAATATGAAAGGGTGGTTTTTATGCCTTTTGGTGGGAGTAGATTTTTAGAATATATGTTGAAGGAGGGCTAAATCAGCAGTTTTTGTTTGTGTGTGTGGGTGTGTGTGTCTGTGTTAGGATGCTTATAGGAAATGAACCAGTTACCAGTTTGGGTTAGATCATCGTCAAGCAATTATGCATGCTCTTGGAAAGCAGGCTTTCTATCAGTCTTTAAAGGGTTATTTTGATTCTGACATACATTCTGTGCAGAGCATATTAAAAAAGAGCATAAGGAAGCAAAAACAATACAGTATTATGCAGGTATGATGATGGTGTAAAGGATAGAAATCCACTTTAATCTTACTACCTCCTAGAATAGCTATTAGCTTCAACCACTGGGACTAAATAACTCAGATGTATACTAAATGAAAACATTAAAAGAATTTTGAACTAAAGCTAAGATATCAGCTGCTTACAAAATTCTAACAATACAATCCACTGACTTCAAAACTCCTGAACACGTCTTTGCGGGATTCAATGTAGGTGTGCAAAACTACTAAATTATTTAGATTTTGAAATAAGTTAATGTCACACAAAATGAGACGACAAAGGTAAAAGAATGGAAGAAGCAAAAAACAAAGAGGAAATGTGAACAACAACCGTTTTGTACATACCAGTTGGTAGATGTTCTAATGTGTGGTTAAAGCTTGTTAAGGCATTTGGTACCTGGTTTCATGCATCTCCACTTTGCTCAGAGCAAAGAAACCCTACAAGAGCCATTTTAATGGATTGAGTCAGATTGGTTATACAAGAAGTGGTACATCTGACATCATTTTTTTCCACCAAGCTGATGGTGTGATGTGATGATGAGAATTTTAGAGGGTGTAAAGAAATTTTACACGGGCACTAGTTAATAGTGTTAGTGTGATTTGACCTTGCATTGAATTCCCCATAACCAATGCCATTTTGGGCAATAATGAGAAAATCCTCACTTTATTCTTTTAAATTAAGATCTACATATAATTCTGAAGCCAGAGCCAGCAATTTGCTAGTAAAGCTTCAAATAGTTAAATCTCTCAAATAAACAAAGCATTATATTTATGATCAGATCTCAGAATTAGGACATGATTAGTAATGTAGATAATCACATTCACTTTCTCCCCAAGCTTACAGTATGTATGCCTCTAAACTAAGAAAGTAAACCCTTTAACAGCACTTTGTTACTGATGCAGCCAGAGTGAAAATTAGAAGAAATACAAACCAAGTACTAAATATTTTAAACATCTATAAGAACTTGATCCCCAACTAGAAAAACATAGCTTTATTTCATGTTCACTAACCTGCACTGCCTGCACTGGTGGGCCTCTGTGATCCTCCACCAGAGCCAACATTCCTGTGCAGGGAGGCCTGCGGAGGGGACAGCATCCCGCTGTCATTCAGTGAGGCTGTGGCTGCTGCCAGGGCCTGGCTACCCAGATTCCCTCCCGCCTGGTACATGGCGTTAGGATTGGACACGGGCACCGCCACATGCATGGAGAAGTTCTGCTGAGGCAACGCCGTGGGCTGGAGCAAGGAGACACACAGATAAATATTTACACACAGCACGCTCCCAATCCAAGTTCTGATATGTGGCGGAATGTTGGTTGTCATAGGAACATTAACAGGCAGCTCCTGCAAAGAGGGGGCTTGAAAAGTCTAAGAAACGAATAAAATGATCAGAAGATCAGAAATGCCTAAAATAAATGAGCTACATTAAAGTCTTTGCAATCCTCTGTAAAAACAAGTCCATAATGTTGAGTAAACAGGTGCAGTACAATAAATAACAATATTTACTTCAACTAGTGAAACTCATAAAGTTTTATGACAAAGTGATATCATTCAAGTGTTTATTATCAATCATCTTGATTATTATGATTTCTATCTAATGAAAACCCCAAATACTGGTTCTTGGAAAATCAGCATGAGAAATAAAAATGTCAACCTACTCTAAAGCATGTCCAAGTCCTTCATTGCATGTGTCGCATACTTTGCTGAAGCTCTTTTTGAACAATTTACTGCATCCACGTGACACGGGATGAAAAGTCATCGGTCTGTAAAGAGAACTAGGTTCCTTTAAAAGTGGCCTTTTTCTCGTCTACATGGATAGGTCTGGTCTTTCTCACTCTCCTCATGACAAACTTGCTTTGATTCTCTTGATAAAACCCAGCTGGTTTCTCAAATCATCTCTCGATTTGGAAACCTCATATGAAACTTCTCTCTTGCTAATCTCACCTCAATTTTTGAATAGATTTTTCTTCACAATCCTCCTAAAACTGTTTTTCCTTGCATGTGCCTCATTGTTTACTTCCTCCCAAACCTCAGTTGATATACTTTGGTACTGCAGTTTGCAAAAACTTTTTTTCTTAGCAGACCTGTACGATTTTATGAGTTCATAGCTTTTAGTCTATAGTGAACAGTCAAGGAAACTCCTAGGAATAAATGAAGGCAATATATGGCACCCCTCTGTGTTTTGAATGACTCCATAAAACATGTGTTTATCTTTACACTGAACTACTGAAATAAATTGACTTTTTCATGACCCTCTAATTTTTAGAGATATGCATGCATAAGTGTGCAAAAACAATCATCATCTATCAAACACAGATACACTTTAAGAGGTTAATGACATACACCAAAAAACATACAACAAATGAAATACAAATACAAAATCATGCATACTGTGATGACAGTGGCATTGCAGCAATCAGCACTTCAGAGGCAATTCTCACCTTTTAAATAAAAAGCGAGAGAGCGAGAGAGAGAGAGAGAGAGAGAGAGAGAGAGAGCGCGAGAGAGAGAGAG